>PVJH01037591.1:0-17818 GCA_004026705.1 Nesogale talazaci | reverse complement strand
TTTTGAAGAGAAAAGGGGACACGGACCTGACCTAAGCCCTCCGCGCCAGCCACCTGTCATAAGGGAAAAAGAGTGGTTGAGGGCTGCTCACAAGAGGTCTGGTGAGACCGGGTATGGGAAGAAACGGGGGAGGTTAGAGGGTGGGGATCTGGAGAATTGGGGGTTGGAGGTTTTGGGTAGGCGTTGGTGTAGGTGTAGGGGCAGAGGGGATTGGTGGCGGCGGCGGTGGTGGTGGTTGATAGGGTGTGGGGAAGGGAACGCTTAGGAGTTCAGGCGGTTCATCAGCAGAGGGAGCGGGGGAGAGTTTGGGCGGTGAGAACTGGCCTAGGAAGATTTGATGGGTGGAACAATGGCTACAGAGGTCAGGGTGGGAATGCAAGTCCCAGAAAGCCTGCATGTAGGGGACTTCAGAATCCTTACAGAAATTCTCCTACAGAAATTGTTCAGGTCCTGGAGAACGTTGTATTCGAAATGCCAGTCAGGGGCCAATGTGACTAGTTTTCGAGCTGATACTGAGGCCAGGCAACTTGGGAGAGAAAAACCAGTTTTTCTTTCTTAAGGTTTGCGCAGAACCCAGACCAGAAACGTTTTTTAAGAGGCACCCTAATGGGGTTGAAGGATCAATTTTGGATTGCGCCGGTGCCCATGGTGAAGATAGAGTTTTGAGGAGAGCAAGAAACAGGAACTTAGAGCCACTGCACAAGAACCAAAATAAGGCCTTGGACGCTGGTCTAATCTGAGGGAGCAGTTACTGCTGGACTCCGGGCTAGCAGTCTCGTGAATGGCAGGGATCCCACAAAGTATAGACCGAGACAGAAACTGAAAGGCCACATAGGAGAGGGATAGCAGGGAGAGAGGAGGAACTGTTACTGCCAGACCCGGGGCTGTCAGTCCC
This sequence comes from Nesogale talazaci, assembly GCA_004026705.1. Lineage (NCBI taxonomy): Eukaryota > Metazoa > Chordata > Mammalia > Afrosoricida > Tenrecidae > Nesogale > Nesogale talazaci. Next base: position 16,923 of record PVJH01037591.1, on the reverse strand, counting down.
GTGAACAGGAGAGAGAGAGCGCACACTGGAGAGCTGGGTTTCTGGTCAGGCAAGTGGGGCCAGACAGGAATCACCAAGGCATCTCTCAATGAATCCTGAATGGGACAGAACGGGAGGAGAGAGAGATTAGCCAGACGTCTCCAATGTAACCACTTCTCCAAAACCCCTGGGGTCTACAGGGGAATTTTCCAGTCTGGCGGAGCTTGCTAATCAGAAACCCAGCAGGGAGGGAGAGAGGGAGAGAGAGAGAGAGAGAGAGAGTGTCAGAGTCGGTGGTGAAGAGACAAAGAACTCACCAGGCCAGTAGGATGAGCGCCACACCTGAAGGTCCTGCAGATTTAGGGGAGAGAGGGGGGCTCTTGAGGGACCCCGGAAAAGAAGGGGGGGGAGCCACTCACCTCTTCCAGGTTTCGGTCCAAAATATAAAGTTTATTTGGATGCGAAACAGATCTGGAGACCCAACTGGGAGTTTTAAGGCAGGCTTTATTCAGGGAGCTTGAGGGCGGGTTCAGCAGCTTGGAGGGAAAAGGAGCTGACAAAGCGAGCCAAGGGAACAAAAGGAAGAATTTTTATACCCCCTTGACCGGAGCAGGTGTTAATCTTCAAAAGGAGAGAGTGTGTCCCCCCTCACAGGCACAGCTGTTAATCTTTAAGCAAAAGGAGTGCGCACACAGCTGGGTTTCCTAAGGGAGATGGTCATTAAATCTCTCTAAAAGTTGCGGGAGGATGGGAATGCATATCTTTTAGAAACAGGCAAGCACCTTGATTCCGAGTACAAAGGGTTTCAGGAAATTGTGATTAGGCTCAGGGAGGGTTTAGTAGGAGTGAATTCTTGAGGGGTAAAATGGAGGGGCTGTGCCTAAAAATGCAGTCTCTTGTGCCAAGAACAGACAATAATAACAAAAATGGACACTACATGATTAAAGTAATGGTTAAAGTAATACCAGGAATATATATATAACCATTGCAAACATATGCACCCAATGAAAACTTTCAAAATACATCAATCAAATCTTCAAAAGATTGTAGATAAACATGAACAGTGCAATAATAATATTAGGAGACTTTAGCACTCTACTCTCAAGGAAAGACATATCATCAGGAAATAAATTTAATAAAGATAGGAGAGCTAAACCACACAACCAGCTCAATCTCCTAGACATAGACAGAGCATTCCACCAGATAACAGTAGCGTATGCATTCTAATTCAGCATACATGGTACATGCTCTAGAGTGGATAACATTAGGCCACAAAGCAAATCTTTATAAATTCAAGAACACCAAGAACCCACAGTCAACTTTCTCAAACCACACTGTTATAGAACTGGGAATCATCAACCCTAGAAAGAACAAAAACACAAAGACAAGCATGTAAAAAGCAAACAATATAGTTAAAAACAACTTAGTAATTGATCAAATAAGTGATGGGATTAAGCAATTCCGTGAAGCAAATGATAATGATAACACAACATACCAAAACTTTTGGGACACAGCAAAGGCAATTATCAAAGGGAAATTTATAACCAAAAAAAAATGCACACATGAAAAAAGAGGGGAAAGCTAAAATCAACAACTTAACATCTCCAACAACTAGAAGAAGGGCAACAACAAAAACTCTCCAACAAAAGGCAAAAACCTATAGGAATTAGAGCAGAAATGAATAAACTGAAAATTAGAAAAACAATGGGAAAAAATCCACAAGGCAAGGAGGTCATTCTTTGAAAATGAAATGACATTTGAATGAAAATTGACAGACTGCCAGAACATTTAATAAAAGAAATGAAGATACAAATGTAATGATTAGAGAATCAAATGGCAACATCACAACAGACCCAAAGGAAATAAAGAGGAAGAACACAGTACTATGAAAGACTGTACTTCCAACAAGTTTAGTAATCTAAAAGAAATGGACAAATACCAGGAAATTCATGCTCTACCCAAATTAACACAGATGGATACATAAAACCCTAAACAGACCCATAATAAAAGAAGAAATCAAGAAAGTGTTCAAGAAACTTCAAGAAAAACCTCGGACCAGAATTCACAGGGAATTCTGTAGAGAGGAACCGTTATCAATTCTACTCAGACTATTCCAGAATTTGGAAAGGGGCAGCAAACTTCCAAACTCATTCTATGAAGTAAGGATAGCCCTGGTAGGAAAGCCAGGTAGAGACCCCACAGAGACAGATCAGTTTACTTCATGAGCATACATGCAAAAATTCTGAACAAAATTCTGACCAATAGAATCCAACAGCATATTAAAAAATATTTTCATTATGACCAAGTGGGATTCATATCAAGGATAAAGATGGTTCGACATTAAAAAACACTGTAATTTACTACATAAACAAGCCAAAGAATAAGAACCAAATGATCGCATCAATAGATGCAGAAAAAGCATCTGCCAGTATCCAACACCCAATTTTGTTTTTTTAGAAACAGTTTTATGGCCATATGATTCATATATCTTATATTTCTCTAATTCAGTCTTATTAAAAGTAGTTTTAAAATCATCACCACTATTAGGTCAAGAATCTTTTTTTCCCATTTTGCATTTGTTAATATTTTCCTATTTCACTTCAACTTTCTCCCATCCAATTCATATCCCCAGTAAGCTCTCAATCCAGTTGCTGTATCTATAACTTCACCCATCCAGCTTTAATTTAAAAATTTTTTAAAAATAAGAAAAAGTGGAAAGACCAATAACAATAGCAAAATAAACTGGGAGTGGGGCATAAAAAAGATCAGGAAATATTAAAAACTAGGACAAGATGTAAATGAGTCAAAGGGGAGATTAAATGATTAGCTATCACATTTTGGCTTATTAATAGAGCTTAGAATACTTTTTCTGATAGCAAGGATATACACACCCCTTAACTATGGTCAGTGGGAATTTACTAGAAGCTTAATTCATGTAGGGACTCTGCAAATGGATTTTGAGTACTCATTGTCATCCATTGCCTTCTTCAAATCAAGTGTACACAAGTTAAGCTCTGACACCATTCCTTTCTTCAGATTTGGGTTTTATTTATCATCCTTGAATCACATACGCTGGTCAACCCTCATTTCTAATAAGAAACTCAAAATAGAAATAGAAGGGAAATTCTTTAACATAATAAATACCATAAAAAATATAACAAGGATTTGAGGGGAAGGGTGATATCGAGGGGTGGGGAAATAAGAAGGAGATGATATCAAGAAGTCCAGGAAGGAAAAGTGTGTTTGGAGACTGATTATGGAAACAATTGTGCAATCATGTACGACAGGTTGAAGCTATGGAATGATCTGTATCAACTCCCAAGGTACAGCAACAACAGCAGTAACAAAGCATGAGCCCAGGTGGCGTTGTGGTTGTGCGTGAGACTGCGGCTACACAATTATCACTGGAGATAAGGTTGCTACAGCAAAGTTAGATGGTGCCCGGCTAGTGTTTGGGGTCTTAAAGGCTTGTATTCAAGCAAGCAACCATCTAAGTAAGAAGTGAACTAAGTCTACATGGAAGCACACCAGCCTATGTGATCCAAAGATGATAATTACAAAATTCAAATATGGCGAGGAGAAAAGTATCAGAGCTAAAGTTAGGAACACTCAATTTGTAGTAGTCTATGGAGGACAGAGCCCAAAACCTATCTGCAGAGTATGTAGTCAGACTAAGCTGCTGGCAGATTTGTTCTGGCTCAGAGACCATTGTCATCTTGAGTATGCTGGATTGAACTTGATAGCAGGGCATATCCATACTACCAAATACAATGAAGGAAACACACACAGTAAGAGATAAAATAGATGACTGAGACCTATTAAAAACAAAACATTTATGTACATCAAAAGACTTTATCAGAAAAGTAAAATGAGAGCCCGAGGAGTGGGAAATAACTCTAGCAGTGACACAGCAGAAAAGGGACTATTTACTAAAATTATAGAATTATAGAACACGTCAATAAGAAAAAACAATAAATAATCGTATTAGAAGGTGGGTAAAGCACATGTGTAAACAACCCACCAAGGATGATACTTGAATGCTTAATAAACACACCAGGAAATGTTCATTGTCATTAGCGATCCAGAAGCTGCAAATGAAAACAACGATGAGATAACACCTTCCACTCAAAATGATCGCCCCATTCAAAAAATCAGAGAGCAAATGTTGAAGAGGATGCAGAGGAATTGGGACTCATAACTGCTGGTGTCTTATAAATATGTATAACCATTGTGGAAAGTGACATGGTGCTATGTAAAACAGCTGGGGATTAGAAATACTATATGATCTAGCAGTACGTTTACTGGGAATGCATATCGAGGAAGTAAGAGGCAAAACATAAACATACAAATGCTCTCATGTTCATTGCGGCACAGTTCACAATAGAAAGAATCTGGAAACAGCCCAAATACCCATCATTAGAAGAATGGATAAAGAAACTGTGATACATACATACTCTGAAATATTATACAACTTTGAAAAACAGTGATGAAACCATGAAAGACCTCATGACATGGAAACCATTAAGCTGGTTGATGTCAGTCACAAAAGGAAAGCTAATGTATGAGTCCACGATTATAAGGATAAACACCAAGACAAAGACAGACTTTGCTCTCAAAATAGGTAATGTTTTAATCTTGAGCCTACCTAATGAACATGAACCATAGATCACCTCTTTTATTTATACATCTTAAAAATAGCGTCAACAGAGGAGACTTCACCTTAGCTGGGATCAGATTATAAAGATGGAGAGAGAGGAAGAAGACTGTTCATTTGTGGCTATACTACATTTTATTAATGTCACCCCTAATCTGTAGACACTCCTCCGAGTGATTACTGAAAATGTAAATCAAGAGGTGGTAATGTTGCAGATGGGGAAAGAAGGGAGAGGACATAATCTGTCCCAGAAGATAATAACAATTATGATTGCAGGGGTAGACCAAGGGGGAAATACCTAAGAATATTTATATAGACCCCATTGGGTGAATACTCATGGTATTATGTATTGAAAACTTTTGACCTAGTTTCTATTTAAACCAGACTGAGTGCTATAGACCACTGGGCACATACACTCTTATCCTTTCCAGGTGCACATTCCTCCAAAGGCTACAACTACAGGAACAGATTTGGAAATTCTACTGAGTGGATTGGCTTTGTTTCAGACTCCTCTAGCATATTTAAGGATTGACATACTTTCTTGGACCTAGAGCTAAAATACCTTAGTGTGAAAAGAAGCAGATGAGTGCTATCCAAAGTTATGGTATTTCCAGTCACTGGACTTTGGTTTGGATCTCTTGCTTTGAGGGTGCCCATGAATGGTGGCTCATAACTACCTTTTATTTACTATTGTCATGCTCCCTTTATTCCGTCGTGACATGTCTGGGCTGCATTGTTCTACCTTTGTGAATGAATGTTACTAAAATTCTGCCCTGCCTTCAACCCGCATTATTTGTGTAAATTTTGTCATCAGTCAATAAGCTTTCAACCTGTACAAGTCAACAATTCATATATTTCAGTCTGAAAATTCAGCCTTTACATATATAATGTGCTTTTTTCAATAGTGTTTTAAATTCCCTACAATTGGCTAAATTAAATTAATAGAATTATCTTATGCCCCATGAGGGGTGATTGATAGTGTTCTCGATTATAAAATGATAATACTGTCTCTAAAGTGAACCAGTTGTTTTTAGGTGCCTTCAAGTCACTGCTGACCTGGAGTGATCATGTGCATAACAGAATGAAAGACTGTCTGGTCCAGTCTTCTGCTTGAACCCGTGGTGGCAGCCACTGGGTCAGTCCATCTTGTTGAGAGCCAGAGGCATTCATAGGTAGGAATGGATGTGGGGTTCATACTTAACAGTAACCCTAATGCTTACCCTCATGAAGAGATCACTGGAGATACGCATGCTATATCAAAGTGTGGTGAAAGAATAGTGTCTGAGATTGTCTTCAAAGAAGACGCCTCTCAGTGAGGCATCACCTAAGTCCACGTGGACGAAGCACACCAGCTTGTGTGAGCCAAGGATTATAATTCAATCAATAATCAGTCAATCCATCCAGAGGAGGGAATGTCAGCACAATTTACATTCTGAACACCCATTTTGCAAAAGGCTATAAATGACAGTGAAAGCCCAAGTTGCTCTGACAACTCATAGCAAACCAATATAGTTTCTAAGACTATAATTCTTAGCAGAAACAGACACCTTTATCTTTCTCTCTTGGTGGATTTGAACCTTTGACCTTGTGGGGAACAGCCCAACATCTAATGCATAGTGATCCTACGAATCACCCTGACCTGGCTCAAAACATATCAAGCTTTAGAACTTATATACAAGTAGATTCAACTGTGCGAAGAGCTAAATAATCATTTGCAGGGTCCCCACATGGACTGAACTTCTGGTGAATCCTCTATAACCACAGCCCAGAAAGGTTAATAGCCTTGGTACCAGACAGCGAACATTATAAAGTCGATGATGGCAGAGGTGGTTAAAGTAAAATTTAAAACTTTATCATTTGATCTCCCCTTTGACCCATTTTAAAGTTGTTTCAGTTAATATTTTCTGCCTTATTTCCTATTGAACTTTTTCTGTTTCTTTTTGTCGCTGTATTTTTGTTTTGCGTATTTTTTTTCTGTATGTGAAATCCAGGGTAGGTAAATCTATGGGAACAACTGTCTTGATAACTACCTAGAGCCATGCCACAGGAGGTTGGAGGGGAATGGGTAGCTAATAATAATGTCTACAAGAAAGAAGAAAACGTTCTGAAGTTGATTGTGGTGGTGATTACGCAAATCTTAATATGTTTGAACTATTAAATTGTAGCATATGTGACTTATATGCCAATAAAAATATTTTCAAAGCCGTAAACTAGGTAGCTTATAAAAACCAAAACCAAACTCACTGCCATCGAGTCAAGTAAAACTCATTGCAAACCAATATAGAGTTTCTGAGACAATAACTCTTAATAGAAACAAACACCTTCATCCTTCTCTCTTGGGGGATTTGAACCTTTGACCTTGTAGGTAACAGCCCAACGTCTAATGCATAGTGATCCTAGGAATCACCCTGACCTGGCCCAAAACAATGTAAGTAAGTCAAGCCCTAGAACTTATATACAAGTAGATTCAACTGTGCTAAGAACTAAATAATCATATAAATTGAAAAATTATCTGGCAGTCCGTCTGGCAGACTTATTATTGTCTCACAATTCTGGAGACCAGAGTTCCAAATTGGCATGGGCCTGCCAAGTCCTCTCTAAACTCTCTAAGGAAAGATCATTTCTGTTTCACCTAAGTTCTAGCCTTAAGCATTCCTTAGCATATAGATGCATAATCATGTGGGCTTCCTTCCTCTGTCTATCTTTACATCTCTTTTTCAAGGATAACACTCAACCGGATTACAACCTGTAATTTAACCGATAACATTTCCCACGCAGTCACATTCACAAGTTTCAGATTTTAGCTTTTTAATATATCTTTTTGGAGCACACAGTCCACTTCCTAACAGGGGTCTCTGTTTCTTCCATGTATATAGCACTGTGATGACAAGAGCAGTCGATGCCGATCAGAGATGAATGTCCAGTCTGCCTGGAAGAGGGGCTACACAGGGAAAAATGTGGTGGTCACCATCCTTGATGATGGCATAGAGAGGAATCACCCTGACCTGGCCCCAAACTATGTAAGTCAAGCCTCAGAACTCACATGCAAGTATATTCAACCATTTTAGTAACTTCATATAAGTTTTAAAGTCAATTAAGCAATAAGGAAACCCAAGTTGGGGAGAATTGGTGAAACACAGACGTACCTTTGAGGGAGAGGTACTTTGCAGAGTCATTTGTCCATGTTTGAGGATCTGAAAGAACTTAAGACACTCCCTAAATGAAAATGGTTATTGCATGAATATTAACAACAAGAAATATTACTACTCTAAAAGTTTTGGGGCTCTGGACCCAGACTTTCTGGATTCCTTTCCTGCTACTTATTAGTTCTGTGATGTTGGGCAAATTGAATAGTGTACAGTACCTCCGTTTCATCATCTGTAAAATGGTGTTAAAATTAGACCTATTTTATACGGTTAGTGTTAAATGAGTAAATAAATATAAAGAACAGAGCCTGGCATATAGTAGTGGTGAGCACACTAAACATTCTAAGGGCTCTGGATATCTAGAAATATTAAATAAGTTATATTGTATCTGTTTTGTAGATAATCATGCAGTCATTGAAAAAAGTGAGTCTTGAAGACTGTCTAAGCTTTTAAGATATGTTTTAAAAGAAGACAGAATTCAGAGTACTATGATAACTAAAACAACATATTAAACATAATAAATGTTAGCATCTGATAATACCATGTTGTAAATGTTAGCACCTGATACTACCTTGTTGTATTTTTTTTGTTTTCCAATAAAAGTAAAATAATCTCTTAAAACGACTGCAATATTCTGTGTTATTCACTCATAGGACTCCTATGCAAGCTATGATGTCAATGGAAATGATTATGACCCATCTCCACGTTATGATGCCAGCAATGAAAATAAGTATGCCATTTTGTCTCCTTTCTTGTCTCTTTTTTCTTCTCCCTGCAGAATCACTGATGATTTTTTACACAGAAGTGATCCTAGCAAGGGGTCAAGAGGTGGGCACTTGTCTGCACAGGGCTTGGCCAGGTCTCCTCCAAGATTTGGAAGCCTCAGTCTTGTAGCCCTTGCCAGGCATGAGGCAACTTCTGTGAACTCATTCTCTTCCTTTGGGAGTATCTCATCTACTGGTCAGCTCAAAGTGGGTGTTACCAACATTATTCCTTTTTCCAATCCTGTTTGGCCATTTGTAAGCAAATAAATAACTTACAGATCCAGTGGGCATCCACAACCTACTGTTTTAAAATAGCCATTTGCCCTAATTGGAAGGATTCTTGGTTAAGGAGTGGGCAGTGGTTCAAGTGCTAAGTATCTACTTAAAAGGCGTGTAGGCATTTGAATCCGCTCAGCTGCAGGGAGGAAGGCTGAGGCTGCTGACCTGGGCGGGGACAGAGAACCCTTCCTGGCAGACACCATAAAGACGACAGCCTGAGAAGTCCCATGGAGCAGCTGTGCTCTCGACTACAGGGTTTCTAGGAGTCAGATGGAGTGGAGCAACAGATTCATACAGGTCAGGCACCTGATGGGGTCATCTCTCTCTCTGCCCACAACTCGATGAGCAAGATGGTTCTGAAGCGTGAGATGTGTGAGCCCCTTGCAGGATGCCGGACTCTGTAGAGAGTCGTTGTGATAGTTATCCTTGAGGACCTGCTGGCAGTGGGCCTGAGTGATGAGGCCACTTGTGCACCATCCATGACACCTGCTCTGGGCTTGGAGCCCCAGGCTCCCAAATTCTGATGCTGTCAGTCCATTTACTGTGCCCAACATGTCCTTCCTCATCACACCGCTTGATCATCACACATTCTTTCACAAATATTTGCCTGTATTCCCCACTGTTGGCATGATGCTGGCCAAGGTGTGTCCTGTCTCCATACTGTTGTAGTTTTCAGTGCAGTAAATACTCGGTAGCTCAGATACCAATGCCCAGATGTTGCTGTGCAGAGACTGGGCTGGGCTCATGTGTTTAACAAAGCCAACTCTCAGGGTTCCATGAGTCCCAGAGGCCCTAGCTCCCCAGCTCACAAGTTAAACTTCCTTTCCGACTCAGTGGTAACAACAATGCCCGGAGCAAAGAGAACCTGTGTTCAGTTCACATGTTCAGAGGGCAGAGAGAAATTATCCAGATAGTTAAATGACCCTTTTAAGGGCAGTACTGAATCTGGGTGTGAGACACTGGGCTTCATGCCTCTTACAAGCCTGGGTCACTGTGCTATGTGGGCTCCAGAAAATACAAGTGACTTTCTTCCACAGAGCTGACTCACAGACCAGGCTATTTTTAAAGATGGTTTTAAATTTGAATCAATAATATCAATCCCTTGGGGACTCTTCAAAGAAAAGCATGCAGTTTAAAGTCACCTATACTTTGACCTATGTCAGAAGAAGTGACTTGTGTTGTACATTGGAAAAATGGCATCATTTCTGAGAAGAACATTGGGGGGGGGCTTAATTTGCTCATGACCCCCTAGTTGCTGTTGCATATTCAGTTTAGAGATTTCCTCCCCGACCTGTACTGAAAGTGGCCAATAAAAGAATAAGAGAACTGTCCCGAGGTAAGCACTAAAGTACCCATGCTGCCCTTAAAATCTTTATGATGTCCTTCTATGTGCCAAGTGCACTAGTTTGATCACAGGAAACATGATACGAAGATCAAGGGGGTCCCCACCTGCTGCTAAACTGTAGTCTAGTGTACCAACAAAAGGTTCTGTGGAGGCTGGGAGCCTGGGCTCTTGGCACTTGGAGCAGGAACTCTGGATCCTGACCTGGGAGGGGGCCAGAGAAGCCTTCCTGGAAGAGACAAGCAGCTGGAAGAAACAACCAGAACAAGCAGCTAGTATTTGAAAGATGGTGGGTTTCAAATGGACCCAGAAGATACAGTGGGTTGAGGGTGTGGGAAGGGACTGACCTCCCTTCGTTGCAGCTGCCAGAGGAGGTGTTAATGATAGGGGGCAGAAAAGGGGCTCTGCTCTCAGGCTTATATTGGTCACTTGAGAAGTGACCGACACACCGAGCTCATTGCAAGCTGCCAGTTTGAGCCCTGTGTTTCTTCCTTTCTTGCAGACATGGTACTCGGTGTGCAGGAGAAGTTGCTGCCTCAGCCAACAACTCATACTGCATTGTGGGCATCGCATACAATGCCAAGATAGGAGGTAACTCATGGGTGCTCCCTCACTTGGGCAAGAGGACTGGGAGTGCCCCTTCCTTCAGTGTTCCTCGGCAGTTGCCTCCTGTTTTGTTCGGCAGTTTCAGACGCCAGGCTTGAATGAGCAGCTGCTTTATCCCACAGGCCAGACTACCATGACAGGGAGGTTGGAGCCTAAAGATGTAGGTCCCATCCAAAACGTGCCTTCATTCTGTTCTTTGGCCCTGCTAGTCCCCCTTTACACACTGAGGCCCCCTAGACCACTTCTCAATGCTGCAGGGTGTTCTCTTATGCTCACGGTCCTGGAGGTGCTCTTTTCACGTTCAAAATGGGGTTTTTCTTTGGTTTTGCCTTTGATGACAGGCCTTTCCCGATATGAACCTTACACGAGCCTGATTTCCCATTTATGAACTGAACCCTGCGCTTTGACTCTAGTAGTGCCATAAATTCTTTGGTCTTCTCGCTCCGTGCTTGGGTTTACAACCTTCCACTTCCTGGACTTTCAGCCCACCTTCTCTTGACTCAGTCCTCCCCTGATATGTGGTCCATGACACATTGCTTGAATCCAGCTTTCCCTATCCTCTTCACTGAGGGAGTCGGAGCTCTTCCCGCTCTAAGTGTGTGCTTCACGATTTGGCTTTTCTCATTTGTAAATTTCATTTCCCTTGCTGGAGTGAACTATGTACAGAGAGGGTCTGTTGCATCATCATTCTCCTCACCAGAGGCTAACAACAGGTTCAGAAATCATGCTATCAGATGCTCAGTTTTTAAACTCTTCAGTGTTTGAACATAAGTTGGGAACAAGTTGAGTTCTCAACTTAACTATCCCTGTAGATAACATTAAAGATTTCGCGGCACTCAAATTTTAATCTTAGAATAAATCCTATGTGATCTTGAGTATACTGCTCTAGCACATCATATGTCTGTCAGTTTATCATACTATGCTGGCTGTACCACCAAAAGATATGCCACTTATATGTCAAATACCAGCAGGCACCATGGTAAACAGATTTTGAGGAACTTTCATTCTAAAACAGTATGAATAAGGAAGAGGTGGACAATTTCTGAAAAACTGTCCACAAAGAAGCTTATAATTAGCAGAGAACATTGATAGAGTGCTAGCAGGTGAATCCCTCCTGTTGGAGGACACTCAGAATGTGACTGGGGAATAGCTGCATTCTCAGTACAGTCAATCTTAGTGACATAGCTGAAGCAATAGTCCCAGGGCCTCAATTTGCTAAGGGGACATAACACAGAATGAGAAAGAGCTGCAAACATTGAGTGATCATCGGAACGTACTATGTGTGAAGTATGAATCTAGGAAATTGAAAGTCATCAAAAATGAAGTGGAATGCATAAAAAGCAATTTCCTACAATTAGTTAGCTGAAACATACTAGTATTTGTTATTTTAAATTGAAGAGGAATAACATAGCATTCATCACCAAAAAAAACATTTCAGGATTTATTGTGAAGTACAGTACTGTATGTGATAGTATAATGGTTATATATCTACAACTTAATATCCAGTTAAAATCCAGTTAACTATTATTCACATTAACACCAACCACTAAAACCAATGGTAAAGAAGTTGAAGAATTACACCAACTTCTTCAATCTGCAAGTGATCAACTATGCCATCAATATACATTGATAATTACTTGTGATCCAGAAGTTAGAAACAAAGAGTGAGGATTAGTAGTTGGAAAATCTGGCCCTGATGATAGAAACATTAGAGATTGCATGATGGATTCTGAAACACTAATGACTTGTTCAAACAAAATTTTCACAGCCTAAACAACAACTATACATATAGACTTCATTAGATAAAATACACAGCAATCACATCTACAATGTCTGTGAAAAGAGTTTGTGAGAAGCTCATATCAGCTAAATAGGGGCCAACTGTGGAAAAAAAATCAAATGTTCATATGCAAGTTCAGATTAAGTTGAAGAAAATTAAATGTCCATAAGAGTCATAATGCAACCTTGGGTGTACCCTTCTTGAGCCTAGAAATGATCTCAAAAATAGATTTGATGTGCTAAAGATTAATGACTGAAGACTAGAAGAGTTGTGAATGAAGTCAAGAATATCATTGGGCTGATCCCCGGTGGCGTAGTGGTTGTGCGCAGGATTGTGACCCACTGGAATGGAGGTTCAATTCCAGCTCCATAGGAGAAAAGACTGGACCTCCTACTCCCACCACCAGAGGGCAGTGATGCCCAAAAAACAAAAAGAATATCATACATGGGCAACATGAATGGTTATTAAGAAACCATAATAGATTATAATTAATATCCAAAATCGAAGGAGGGATTAGTATCAGAACCTAAATAGTGACAATCCAGTTTGCAGAAGACTAAGGATGACAGTAGGAGCCCAAGATTCATTTGGGAACTACATAGGACATAAGCCTTCAGTGAACTCCCTCTATCCACAACTGAGGGATGAGAGGTAAGTGGGTACTAAACAGTGCATTGGAGAGGTGAGTACTGAAAATCAAAGTAATATTTGCATATAACTCCTTCCCAGGGTGTGGACAACAGAAAAGTCGGTGAAGGGAGACAGTGGTTAGTGAAAGACATGAAGAGAAAATATAATTTGTAAATTATCCAGGGTTCATGAAGAGGGCCGGGAAGGGGAAATGACCTCAAGTCGAAAGAAAATGTTTTGAAAATGATGATGGAAACAAATGCTTGACACAGTAGATGTGTCTATGGATTGCGATAAGAGCTGTAAGAGCCCCCAATAAAATGATTTTTAAAATATTTTTTAAAAGCCATCAAGGAAAGAAAAGTCAAAAATGATGTTAGAAGAAACTCTGAATCAGTGACTTGAAAAGACAAAAGCATTAGGTACACAAACCTAGAGTAAAAGCTAAAGGATAGAGGACAGAGCCGTATGTACTAACAGGAAGAGGACAGTGAAGACCTCAGATACTTTAAATGACTGGAGGAAAAATTCTATAGGAATAGAGAAAAATAGAACAGATAAAAGGCGAGCACTAAAAGATTAGAGCTGCATAATACTTGGAAACATTGGGTAACATTTGGGGTGGTGTGTTTTCATTTTCTCTCCATTAAATGAGAAGCTGGTGTTTAGTTACACATATATGGCTTCTATTATGTTCAGGAATTTCCCGTCTATTCCTTTTTCATTTGGATTTTTATCAAGAATGGATGTTGAAATTTGTCACATGCCCTGTCTGCATTGATTGGCATGATTCTATGGTTCTTATCTTTCATTTTGTTACGTGTCTATCTTGATTCCCTCCCCTAATATTAAGCCATCCTTGCATATGTAGTATGAATCCCACTTGATGTGATGCATTATCTTTTAATGTCTTGTTAAATCCCGTTGCTTAATTTTATTTTAAATCTTGGTGTCTTTTAGAATCACAGATATTAGTCTATTGTTTTCAATTCTGTGATACTTTCGGCTGATTTATACATCAGACTTATACTTACTTAAAAAATGAGTTTGGAAGTATATTGTGACATATTTTATGTAGGACTGGTGTTAACCCTTCTCTAATATTTGGTAGAATTTCCCAGTAAAACCATCTGGTCCTGGACTTTTTGATATTAGGGTTTGTTTGTTTTTTTTAATAACCAGATCTATTTTTCTCTCTTGATAGACTTGTTGAGATTTTTTTAAATCACTCGATCATTGTGAGGACCAACTTTTCCTCACTATGTCATAAACCCAGAAAGAATTTCTGGCATTCTCTTCCCTCTTTTACGTGTCTTTGTTGAGTCTAGATAAGACATTTATTTCATTCAGTTCTGGCTCAGTGTTTGCTCTCTGTGTGAATCCTGTCACTGAATCATCCTCAAGTCTTTCTGTTTTATTTTTTAACTTTATTTACTTATTTTGGTTTTTAAAGAAAAACACTCTACATAATTGTATAGACCATCTCAGCAAATCAAATCAGTTACAGTATCGCTTCAACTCCCCACTAAATGTTTTTTTCCCTCTCTCTTGTGTCTCCCCTCTTTGAAAAAATTAATACAATTGATAAACCTCTGGCAAACCTAACAAAAGAAAGGAAAAAGCAAAGTTTATGACTAATGAATGATAGAAGTGAGATTTTCTTTAGTTATGATGGGGAGTCAGATCATGTCACATAATATCAAGTGGCACCAAATAGGCCTGCCACTGCTGACCAGCAAACATACAAGCAACGACTTTGGAGTGGAATAACATGTACTGGCCTATCCAAGACCAGATGTCCTCTAGCCCAGCCTTGCAGAAGTCTCCGTGAAGAGGGTTCCAGGTGTGACACTGACAGATGAAAGCAAACAACCCACTGTACTGAGGCACACTGGCCCTGCTGTTGCCACACTGATGTTACACATCAGAAATCTACCACCCGAAGCATAGATCGTGTTTTTCTGAACCCATACACATCTGATGGTCAAACACTAAGACCCTTGGTCAGCAGCAGTGTCCATTCTGAGTACCGCCACATGTTGGTGTCAACATCGTATTGTTAGGAGTCACATTCCAGAGACTTCTTATTCCTCAAATCTCATATCTATCAGGAATGTTGAGATTCAGCTGTGACTCTCAACCCTAGGATGCAGGTAACCTGTGAACTTTCCCACTCAAGTTCAATCACATTCACCACTTCCCAGCTCAGACAACTTTTGCCATCTATATTATCATGGTTTCCATTATTTCTTTAGACTTTATAGGTAGGATAAGTGACAAATGGTCCTGCCTATGCACCCGGAAACATGTGAAATACAGTTAAATAATGTATTTGTGGTAGTTACATAATTTCATGTCAACTTGATAAGTGTAGGGTCGGAGACTCGCCTGTCAATCAGATCATAGCCTGATGATGTTTCCATGTGGATATGACCTTATCATGCGGATTCTGGGGACTTCCTCTCTTTCTCCCTAGAGATGGGCCACACACTGTCTCTGCTGCTTCCTATTGATTAGCCCCTAAGAGTCATGCTGGGAGCTGCCAGTGTCTTGGGATTCCATCAATGCCATTGGATCCACAAGACTTTGCACTGGCCAGTCTGCGTTCTCCCTGCATTCTACATTACATGTGGCTGCGTAAGTCTGAAGAAGGAGTTACAGACTAAAACCAGACTTAGGAGCAAATGGCAAACTTGATACAAAGCTCATTCTTATACATATATGAGTAGCCCTAGATTTGTTTCTCTAGTCAACCCAGTGTAATACATATAAGAAACCAAAAAACCTATGGCCTTCCAGTCTTTTAATACAATGGTATACAGAATTCATGAGTTGTATATTTGGCTACTAATCAAAAGATTAGAAGTTCGAATCCACTCAGAGCTACTACATGTAGAAGAAAGGCCTGATAATCTACTTAGGAAGTATCAGCCATTGAGAACTCTACAGAGTGCAGTTCTACACGAGATTGCCCTAAGTAGGGGTTGACTCCATAGCAGCTGGCTTGGTTTTATATGTCAAATATTATATTTTGACATATAATATATGTATGGACTGTGATAAGCGATGTACGAGCCCCCAATAAAATGACTTGATTAAAAAATATATTTTAGAAAATATATTAACAACCTATCAAAGTAGGCACTATAACCTCCATTTTTATAGATTGATCAACTAAGCTCAGTCGGGTCAAATGAGTCTCCAGCACACACTTAGGTCAAGTTCCTTCTGTGTATCAGGAACTGTATTTTTTTTTGGAACTGTATTATTTTTAAAAGAATATAATTTTGATGAAAGTTTACATAGCAAATTAGGTTCCCATCTGACAATTTTCACTCAACTTGTTCAGCGACAAAAGTTAAATTTTTCACATTGTGTCAACATTCCCTTTGTGTTTTCATTGTTCCTATTCCAATACTCTAGTTTCCCTGTAACTCTAGTTACTCTTTGAACTGCTCACTGCATGATCAACAGCTTGAATTCATCATCTGCTCAGCTGGAGAAAGATGAGACTTTCTACTTCTATAAAGATGACACTTATAAATGAGGATGGGGAAAGAGATTAATGTGTATACTTATAGGGTTAGTAGTAGGACAACAGATGGGCATTGGACCTCCACTCAAGTATCTCCTTGGTTCAAGAACACTTTGTTCTATTAAATTGGCATTCCAAAATGCTCACCTTTCCGACATGATCACTGAAGACAAATGTGTGCATAAGCAAAGGTGGTGAAGAAGCTGAT
>PVJH01037590.1:0-17839 GCA_004026705.1 Nesogale talazaci | reverse complement strand
GGTCTGTTGTTCCCCCGGGAAACCACTGGTGATTTTGAACTGCTGTTCTTGAGCTTAGCTTTCCAACACTTAGCCTATCTATCACATTACTAGGGTGTGGATTTAGGAGTGGCTTTTTCCAATTGTTAAATAAGAATAACTAGAATAAATGTTTAATGTTTAAAACCATGCATTAAGAAATATCTCAAATGATCCGTGCTCCTATACACATATTCAGAAAGGAGTACTGATGATGTAGGCTTCTGCTTTCTGTCTACTCCACTTCAGTCCTGAGGATTTGGGAGTGGTTTCATGCAGTCTACCTTTAAATGGATGGGTGTGACAAACCAGCTCAGAGGACTGGATGTGCTTTCCACAGAGACAGTTCCTTAAAGGACATACCTAAGAGAAACAATCTCCCTTCTCATAGTTTTGGATCTAGATTTATTAGATAAGTTTAGCTATGTGTGCAGATTATCAGTAGAAAAAAATTTGCTGTGCTTTTTATATTAGTTGAAATGTATACTCACATGATAACAACTTGCAACCAAGCACATATTTTCCATAATTGGTCTAATTATAATACATAAATTGCTATATACGAATTTGTCTTGCCTTCATTTTTTTTTAGCAACCCTAGCAACTGATATTCTATAGGATGTTATATATTCCTTCAGAATTTCGAAACTAGAAGGGATACTGAGGTAATTTTGCCTTGCCTGCTGTAACTTGCAGATGAGGAGATGGAAGCACATAGTATTTGTCTGTGCAACGAGCAGGCATGCGTTCTTTCAATAACCAGAGCCTTGTCCTTTTTTGCTCAGCTCTCTTTCGTGTCATCTTGTAAAGATTAAGGAGGCTTTTCACCTCTCTGTAAAATGTAATGTGCTCAACAGTGTCCATCTACTCTTACGTATTTTACTAGGCAAATCCTAGGTTTAGGGATGTGGGAAGAAGTAAAAGAAAAATGTGAAATCCGAAGGATAGCCATGACCCAAGGAGAAATAGCAACACAGCATAAAAGGGAAAGTGACTACTAATGCTGAGAGGAGAGGCCCACTGTGAAACGTTAGCCACCATCCCTCTTGGTTTCTGATGCTGCTGCTGAACAGAAGCACTACAAGTGGAGGCTGTTACATAGAGGTGGAAGAGTGCTTTCTCCCAGGGTAGGAGGCTAAGAAGTGCCAGCTTAGGAAGACTTTCTCTGTTGGCACTGGGAAAAGGTCCTTGTCTCTTTGGGTTTCTGCTTCTGGGTGATCTTCATGTACCTAGAATCGCTTCCCCTTTATATGCGCTACCCTCAACTTCTCTCTTAATGTCACAACCACTGTGCCAATCTGTTTTGAAGGTCTTCCTTTTTTTCACTGACCCTCTACTCTACCAAGCATAATGTCTTTTTCCAGGGACCGATCCCTCCCGATCACACGTCCAAAGTTCAAGAGATGGACTCTCCATCCTCCCTTCTAACTACTTCGAAGACACATTTTTTCTAAATCGGTAGTCGCTGGTGTAATCAGTATTCTTCACCAACACCCTCATGGAGGTGTGGGCATCCTCAAGGTTCTTTCAAATGTTCTTGATGTTTAGGGGAGAAAAAGTAGTCTCCAGGGGGCTGGAGAGTGAATAGTGTAAGGTTTCCCAACAAAGTTCTCATAGGACAGCCCTTGCTACCCTTGAAGAATGAACAAGTGCATTGCTATGAAAAAATTAAGATTCTTTGTTACATCTTCAAAAACCAAACAAACAAACCAAAAAGCAAACAAACAAAAAACAAACAAATACTTTGTCAAGTGACTGCTCGCTAGCTTTGGGCTAAATCTGGTTTTTAATATTCTCTGTCTTTTTCATAACAGGGTTTGTGTCTATTGTATTTTGTCATTGTGGGTGGTATTCTTGAATCTTTGCTATTATTTTTTAGTATATGACACCCAGGATTGATGAGCCCTATATGTCTATAATATACAACTACAACTGGAATAAGAGTCCTTGGGGTGCAGCAGGGGGTATGTGGGATGGTGGTAAGGGGAGAAGTTATCAAAGAGTTCAAGAAGGAAGAAAATGTTTTGAAACTGATTTTGCTGACTATGGGATGGTATGATATCTAGATTAACTCCTAATGAAATGGTGGTGGGGAGGGGGGCGCGGGGAAAAAAGTCTGTCAAGTTTACTCCTTTAGAATTTCCCCCCAAAAGTCACTATGACCTTCTGTGTGGCCTTGAATTTAACTGGTCCAGCAGATGTCCTTGGGAATTGGCCTTGGGCTTTTCATTGAAGGCACATATTGCTGAGAGAACATGTCTACAGCCACCCACTGATTGAGCACAAGGACAGCCTTAAGCACATGTCATTTGGAAAATGCCCGCTTGTGTGAACTAGAATCCTAGTGGCAGTACTTTTTGACTCAAGATACTGCCTTAGCTACACCCCACTCTGCTGTCTCATTTACATAACAAAGGCAAGCCATTCCCAAATGGGACTGTAACCACAGGAATAAAGGTTAGAATTTACAACAAATACTGGGGGTAGGGAGTGGTGTTAAAATTCAATTCATAGCACCATCCTGTGGCCATCCCTCTTTACTATATAGTTCCTTAGAGTAAGAATCCATACGAAATCAGCTCGTAGAACCAATGTTGTCAAGTTTCCTATTTCTATCTTAGAAAAACAGCTGTGGTTTTTGCACAAAATATACTAGATTGTAGTATTTATATTATCCACCTAGAGCTATGAAGAGGGTGACTGGTAAGTGTGAGTGCATTATTTTGTGCAGACCTGCACACATTTTCCTAATTAAAATGTCTGTCTTGGCACAGAATATTGCCTTCATTTCCTTTGAAAGGACTTATTCACAGATAGCTTTTCATTAGCCCTTTGGGGGTGCATCAGCACAGCCCTGAAAACATGCCCTAGCACTGTGATTTTTTTCATTTCAACATTTGGGCAACAGTCCATGTTTTCCTTGGACTTGGGACAGTAATGCCCGACTGGGGATGACAATGAGGGTGTGGTGGCCTCGTAAGAAAAACTGCCCTAAGCTCAGTGCTCCAAATGGGACCCTTTGTATATTTATACCCGGTCTCTACTCTCCCGTCAGTTCAGTGATGAGCTAGTAGCCTTTTCTGTTCCTTTTTTCTCCTCCTTTGTGGTAAAAGGTTAGAAACTATCTGAGTTCTTAATAGTAATTGCACCACGCCTGCTGAGAAATGGTAGGAAATAAATGGATTTCATATGTGGGCATTTGGTGACTAACATTTGTCAATAAAGTCAGCAACTTCATCTTTCATTTCTGATTTCTCAAGCATCTTCTCATGTAAAGTGACATGCCTGCATTTTAATTCCAGGAATCTTTCAAAGAAATACCAACCCAAAAAGAACTCAAAGGAGGAAGAAGAATACAAGTATGTTTATCACTTACAAGTATTGGGTAGTGCCTGTTAGCCACTAGTGAGGCTTGTGAGGGGAAGGAGAAATAGCTATTAAACTGTGCTCACTAGCCATATTTATGCCAACTTTTGCCTGGGAGGGTGGGGAGAAAAACCATTAAAATATACTCGATTAAGTTTTCTTTTGGGGGGAGGGCATTAAGCCCACTCCAGATGAGTTCAATGGATTAGGAAGAGTTTTTCATGAATAAAAACTGAATAAATACAGGAAGTGTGGATTATGTATTCTAGAGATCTGATTTGGTTCTGTTATGTCAAAATCTACCCCACCACCATTCATTCAAGAAATATGTTAATTTCAGTGAGTTACTAAGGGATCTTAACCTGAACAGACCCCAAATATGACCCCTCAAATGGCAGGTAGGAGGGACCTGATGGCTTACTGCAGTGGTTCCCATCCTGTGGGTTACGACCCTTTGGGGATCAAATGACACTTTCACAGGGGTCACCCTGATTCATAACAGGAGCAAAATTACAGTTATGAAGTAGCAATGAGAAGCATTTTATGGTTGGAGGGAGGGGGTCAACTGTATTAAAGGGCCGTGGCATTAGGAAGGTTGAGAACCCCTGACTTAGTGGTTACATGTGGAGCTGCTAACAGCACGGCCAGCAGTTCAAACCCACCAGCTGCTGCCCAGGAGAAAGAAGAGGCTCTCTGCTCTCATTACCAGTTACCGTTTCAGAAGCCCCCAGGGCCCATCTTACCCTGTTCTCATGTGAGGCCGCTGTGGGTTGGAATCGACTCAACGACAGCACGTTTGAGGGTTTTTGAACGTCAGTTAACCTTGAACTGCTAACTCCAGCTCGACAGTTCAAACTCATCCTCTCCTTACCCGGAGAAAGATGAGGTGGTCGGCTCCCATAATGATGTACAGCCCCTGTGGCAATGGCTTGGAGTTTTCATCTAGATCTAAATACCAATTACTAAATAAATGAATGAATAAGTATCAGTCACACTAGTACAGATAATATGTGCACATAGGAGCATATCTTGAGTTATACTTAGACTAACTACCACATAGCCGGATATCACATAATGTAGGGCAAGTCAGTTTCAAAAACCTGCAACGTATTTCAGCTGTAATTAATTCTGAACCATTTTTGATGAGGACACTCTGTGTAATGAACTGTCAGGACCCAGTGGGATGTCAAGACAGAGTCTCTTGAGTGTAATTAATATTTTACCAGACTAAAGCAGCAGCGTTAGAATGGATGCAGTCTTTTTGAAAAGAAAGTGCTCTGTGTTCTGTTTCACAGGTATACGTCATGCAAAGCTTTCCTTTCCACCCTGCATGAAATGAACGACTACGCTGGGCAGCATGAAGTGATCTCCGAGAACATGACCTCCCAGATTACTGTGGAGTTAGCACGCTATGTCCAAGAACTCAAACAGGAGAGGAAAGCGGTAACGAACAATTCTTTCGTTTTCTTCCTAGGAGACAATGAGATTATCTCTAGAAGGTTTAAAATGGAAAATGGATGTTTTTTGTTTTGTTTTGTTTTGTTTCTGGTGGGTATCACTGCCCTGGTGGGAGTAGGAGGCCTAGCCTTGTTCCTGGAGAGCTGTTGCTGGATTTGAACGGCCAAGCCAGTGGGCCACAATTCCACACTCAAACTAGTGACTTTGAAAACTGTGAAGGCTTACCGTTCTCTTTTACTTCTTGACATTCTAGCATCCATTGCAATGGCTACCCAGAACTCACAGACAAAATTCACTATTAAATGTTCCCGGTAGTTGTTTACTAAACATGTTACAAAATGTCAGATCTGATAATAAATGCCCAGGAGGCATACCATTGTTGGCTGGAAGCCTCAACCCCAAAGCAATCCGCTCAAAGCTCAGTGGGTCAGCAAACCCAGCTCCCTGAATTAAGTGCCCAGAAGCACCCCACTCCTCAAGCCAGCCTCTTGCAACCAGAGTACTAAGCGTTACCCGCTCTGTGGGCTGGGAAGTCCATCAACTTGTTCCATGCTCTGACTCCTGATGGTGCTGCGGCGGCGCCTCTGATGATACAGCTAGCTGTCTTCTGGATCAGGGGACACCTCCACCCCTGGCCCTTGCTGCTAATGAGATCCTCCCCCTGCTTCCCAGGGGCTCATTTTATACACAGCAGGATGGCATTGCAGGGAATGCTAATCACAGCTACTCACAGGTGAATCCTATCAGTATCTCCCCCCACCTTCTGACCAGACTCTTGCAGGTAAAGATTGCTTGGTGGGAATTGAATATTTTGGCAAAAAGAGCCACATTCAATAATTTATCACCCCTGCAGTTGTGTAAAAGTTCTAGTTCCTGTACCCTAAAGTGGTCTGAGGTCTTTTCATACAATCACCAACACCCCTCAGAAAGGTGGCACAAATAGTTAATGGCTACTGCTCACCTGAAGGTTACTGTTCAAATCCAGCCAGTGACCATGAGGGAAAAATGCTTGGTGATCTGAGAGAACAGTCACTGAAGCTCCTCAGACCCTCACGGCGTCTCTGTGAGTCAGAATTGGTCCAGTGGCAGCAGGCTTAGGTTTTTCGTTTTGTTTTCTTTCAGACTCTTGTACTTATCTGTGGACCCCAGGAGATGAATCCCTTTGAGAAGTTCAAATTTATTTGAGACTATCAGACATACAAGGTTAAGCCACAGAATGTACATGTGCCCTGGTGACTGGCTGGGGGTAATTCTGTTGCACTGTTAGCCACACAGTCAGCAGTTCAAACCCACCGACCACTCTGCAGGAGAAAGATGACACTGTCTCTGTTTCTGTAAAGATTTACAGCCTCGGAAACTACACAGGGTTACTGTGACTCGCTGGCAGTGACTTTGGGATAGGAGGTAGAGACGTATAGAACAAGTAGTATTAAAGCAAATGGAGTTAGAAATCAAAAACAACTGCCCAAACCAGCCTCAAATGGTCTCAATTATATCCATTTGACTCCTTGACTCATTCCTTACAGTCTAATGAAGAGGAAGGACTTCATTTTTCTCTTAGCCACCATTGGAAGGTGCCCTTCCAGCCCTGATGACCTCCCGAGTGATTATACCGCTCGGAAAGGATCTTCCTCAGCCCTCTCCCGAAGAGGAGGAGAGAAAACACCTGGTGCACAGCCCCAATTCCTACTTTATGGATGTCAAATGTCCAGGCTGCTATAAAATCACCACCGTCTTCAGCCAGGCACAAACAGTGGTTTTGTGTGTTGACTGCTCTACTGTCCTCTGTCAGCCTACAGGAGGAAAGCACTGAAAGACCCTGAATCACGCCATCCCAGTAAACCCATTCTGGATTTTAAAAGAAGAGAGTGGGGGGCAGGGTGTACTTAAAACAGCGACAGTCAGGATTTCGCTCAAAGGACTTTATCTTCGTCTATATCAGTGTATTTTGATGACTTGTGAAGTGCATACTAACTTGTGATCACAAATAAAGTACCATAGTAGGTCAGAAAAACACTTTCCCGTACACATTTGATTCCACAATTATTCCCCTAATTCCCTAGAGATAAAGGAGAGTCACCAAGATGGTTGCTATTGAAATGGAGGGAACAGCAACAAAGATGGCCACAATTATGATTTGATTGCGGGCTGAGCCCCGGGGGCGTAGTGGTTGTGCGCGGGACTGCGGCCCACTGGGACGGAGGTTCAAGTCCAGCCGTGGAATTGGGCCTCCTACTCCCACCACCGGAGAGCAGTGATGCCCCCCCCCCCAAAAAAAATTATGATTTGATTGCAATTTTAATAGTTGCTACAAAGGAAGAGTCCATGGCCTGTGGGAGTATATATAACAACTGGGAGCTGAGAAAGACATCACAGGGAAGTTAAGAATGGAGGGATGACCAGTAATTGTCCGAGACAAGCATTCAATAGAGCAACCAGTGCTAAGTTTAGTCCTGCGGCAGCAGGGTGTTGAAGATAGAAACATTAGAGGTCAATTGGGCCTGGAGCATAGAAGTAACCATGAAGAGACAAACAGATTCTATAGGCCCATGAATGCCACAGATGACTTGATTCCTATGTTCTTTACTATGTTCTTCAATCACTTTATTATGATTCATTAATTCAGCCCAAATTCATTAATACTTATTTTTTGCTAAGAACCTAGAGTTACAGTAGGGAACAAAACAGAGCCAAATCCCTATCTATTTAAGTGTGGCTGGTAGTAGGGGTGGTGGAGGTGGTGGTGATGGGGAGACGCTAATGAGCTAAGGAAGTAAATGACGTAGGGCACCGAGAGTGCTAAGTGTTGTGGAGACCAGCAGAGCCAGGAGGAGAATGGAAGGTGCCCAGAGAAGATGTGGTGGTTTTTGATAGGATGTCCAGGGAGCATCCCCCTGTGGGAGACACATTTGAATAAGAGCTTACAAGAAATGATGAACTGAACCTGGGTTGCTGAAGGAGAGGTGGACCGCGCTGGGCTGATGAAGAGACTAAGAGCTGAATTAGAATAGTATGGAGTCGGAATCTACGGCAGAGTTCAGGTGTGAGGATGCCCAGGAGTGGACCGTTGGTCTCTACCACCCTGGAAACGATTGCTGACTTGCACGAGAGCAGCTTGGTAGGGGCTTGTGTGTCCCACGCTCACTTTTGTGTCACCAGAGTCTAAAACAGTGCTCCACGCATTTCTGTGAAAGGGATAAATGAGTGCATGTCTGGATGTGTTAACTGATGAAAGAATGAATGAACAAACATTGAGATCACTTGTAAATATTTGTGAATGATCGGAAGAGAATGGACTAAAGTTAATGCCCATCCTTATACCAGCTCACTTTGCCCCACTTCCCTCCTGTAGTTCTTTCTGATGTTTCATTTGGCTACAGGCAGTTTGTAGAAGGAGAAAAAGATACATAATTGCAAGATGAACTTTAAAAAATAAAACAATCAGGGCTGAGTCCCGGTGGCGTAGTGGTTGAGTGCGGGACTGCGGCCCGCTGGCTTGGTGGTTCAAATCCAGCAGCAGCAAAACTGGGCTTCCCACTGCCCCCAGAGAGCAGTGATGCCTGAAAAAAAACCCCAAAAAACCAATAATAATTTTTTTAAAGGCCAAAACAGTGTATCAATAAACTATGAGAAGGAGAGTGGGTTTGTTGTTGTTGTTGTTGTTGTTGTTGTTGTTGCTGTTTGTATGTTTAAATCTTTTTGTCTCCAGAACAACTGTCTGAGCTGAGGATAGTTGTGTTTACCCTCCACATCCCTAATGAAACATTTGGTAATGCTTGGAGACGTTTGTGTTGTCACAGCACGTGGGGAGGGCGTGCATGTATTAGGTAGAGACCAGAGATTCTCCTAAACCTACGATGCCTAAGCTTGCCTCCACATCAAGAAGTACCTGCACTAGAGCCCCAAATCAGATGACTGTCCTGCTAGAGCATTCACTTCCCTCTCTTACAGTGGACAGGAGAAGGACCCTTAGAATAATGCACAAATACTTAATAGCGCCACAGAACAAGTCTGATAAATTAGAATATTGCATTGTTCTGGTTCTGGAACATCCCTTGCAAAGATTCATGCTCTCTTCTTGTGTGTTACTTTGATCAATGGTTTGTATCTCTTTTTTGGGGGGAGGGGGGCATCACTGCTCTCCGGTGGTGGGAGTAGGAGACCCAGCCCCACTGCTGGAATTGAACCTCCGTCCCAGTGGGCCGCAGTCCCGCGCACAACCACTACGCCACCGGGGCTCAGCCCGGTTTGTATCTCTTTAACGACCTTTCTCCACCCATGTACTTTAGCATTTGGGCCAACTCCTTAGACAAAAAACTTGTATGTTTGCCTTAGCACAAAATGTGAATTCTATTTCTGGAGGGAATCAGGAGATTTGAAGCTCAAATAACTTGGCCTTCTGATGCCTCTCTGAATTCCTCTCCTCCATCACAGCCTCTGTGGTGATTCTCAGCCGTATCTGGTCTACTCCTGCCTCAGGGCCTTTGCATGGCAGAACCCTCACCTGACTTCTTTTTTGCTTGTTTACTTGGTTAACAGTTTTATTTGTACTTCATCCACATGTCATACAATTCAATAATTCAGTCACTTCAAGATGAGTTATACAATCATTACCACTGTCATTTTAGAAATTTTCTTCTTCTTTGTACTCATTGTTTTTTGTGTGATTATTTTTTTAATTGTGGCAAAAATACACACAGCAAAACATTTTCCAATTTAACTACTTCTAAATGTATAATACAGTGCCATTGATTATACTCTTCATGCCATACAACCATTATTGATGTCCTTTTCCAAATATTTCTACCACCATTAATAGAAGCTCAAAGTCCCCTAAGCAACAACTCTTTCCTCTTTCACCCATGGTAACCATTGGTTACCCTGACTTCTTTCTCAAGAATGTTAGATTCTCATTGGGATCTTTCCTGCCACCTTTTTAAAGTTGCAAATCCCTCCCCACATCTTGTATTCCATTCTTGGCCCTCTTTTCTGCTTTTCTTATTTTCCATAATATTTCTCAGCATCTAACATTTTATGTGTATACTTCGTTGTTTGCCTTCCATTCACATTAGACTGTAAGCTCCATGAAGGCAGGGTTTTGCTCGTCTACCATTTGTCTCCCAAGCACTTGTGGTAGTGCCTGATGTGACCCGAATCAGACACTGACTAAAGACTCTTGGAATGAAAGAAGCAACTGTGAAACAAAGACAGCAGCCTTAGAGTTGGCTTGGTTCTCAGGTAGACTTCGATTTACTATTGGAGTTCTGCTATTTTTTCGCCTTGCTATAATTGGGTCCTTTTGTTTTATTTATTCACTGTTATCCACCTGTTTCTTTTGTTGTTGATGTTGACCAAAAAATCACTGTAAACCAAGCCCAGGACCTTTGAGTTAATGTCACCGCAGACAGGACACAGTAGAGATGAGATGTTCCCTAGAGTTTCCAAGGGCAGCGATCTTCACGTGAGCTGACGGCCTCATCATCCTCCTGCAGAAGCTCCTGGTGGGCTTGAACTGCTGGCTTCTCAGTAAGCAGCCTGCCAACCCACTGTGCCGCCAGGCCTCACTATGTTGTGGAAGCTATACACAGCAAAACATTCAGCAGTTTCTTCATCTGCAATATACACTGATGCATTCTATGAATTGCACAACCACCCTCACCTGCCTCTTCTCCCTGCTTTTCCTCCTTGAGGCGAATTTACTTCCCTTAAGATTCCTAACTGATCTTGGGAGTTGCGCTTGTCATATTGATCCCTATGAATGGTTCTACAGGGGAAGAATGCTTGTTTTCACTAGTTAAGCTGAGCATCTGCCTTTTTCTTAAACAGTCAGTCATATCTGCATTTTAAATTCTATCCCTTTAATGAGAAATGATAGTAATTGTTGGAGTAGATTGCAGGTGGCACAGGTACACCTTAAGGAAGATAAGTGATACCTTTGTAATAGATCACGTCCCATTTATTTTCAAGACGATTACAGGCATGGAGCTTTGAGCCAACTGTTTAGCTGGAGAAGAGTGAACGTGTCATGTTTCCTTGATGGGTTTTGCAATTATATTAAAATGAAACAAAAGAGAATTGGTTTATCTCTGTGGGTTTTAGAGAGAGTATCAGCAGACCACTGTGTACTTCAGAGAGCAGTGGGCATCAATATGATACGTGACTAATTTACGCTAATGTTGATATATTAACAGGGTAAATGAGAGCTAACATTTATCATCTCAGATGACTACATACTGTGGAATTCTGCTGTGCGTTTGCATGGTAATTTGTATTACACTTAATCTTAGCCCAAACCCTAAGAAGAGATAGGGCAGTTTGTTGTCATTGTTTTAAATAATTTTGGAGAGATTGGGCATTGTTGACTCTCGGGTGTTTGTTTTTATGAATTTGATAGTGAGTAGTTAACAGTCCTCACATTGCCCCGGTAGGGTGGGCATGGCACTGAAGCGAGAGAAGGAACCGGGAGCTGGGGATGTGGAGTGAGTTGGCCATCCACGTGGTGGGACTGGGATTCTAATGCAGACATCCTGCCTCTCAGGGTCCACCATGCTTTCGTGCATATTTTTGTCTCATAAATACTATAAACATCTTCCTCTGCAATTAGCTTAGAAAAGGAAATACTTGAGATCGAGCTTACTCACTTGTTTCCTCTTTAAAGCTTTGAGTCTTGGCTGCTCCGCCTCTTCTTAGCAAAGACTCTAATTTTCCTAAGGATGAGTCTCAAAACAACCGAGACTGTTATCATTTACCCATTTGGCAAAGTTTACTTCTCATTGGCAGAAGTGGCACCAAACCAAGCTCGCCGGATTGAAGTTGATGACAGACGCAGAGAGACCATATAGGACAGGGGAGAGCTGCCTCTTTTGAGTTCCAAAACTAGCTGTTTACAGCAAAGCTAAAACTCACATCTAGGTCTTTCGATGCCAAATTCAATTGCCTTTTCGCTGTGCTGTGATGAAGGGCCAAGAGCATGTTTCAGATTGTTCTTGAAAGAGAAGGAGCCCAAATCCGTCCTGTGTCCACAGAGCTATAACTTCCTGCTTAGTTGTGGGGTGAGTAGAGGAAAGGACATAGACTTTTCAGTAAACAAAGCTCGCTCAGAACTCCAACACTCCTCCCCCCACCAGCTGTGTGACCTCAGGCAGGTTATGTAACCTCTCTGAGCTCAGTTCTCTGACTCTGTAAATTGAGGACTGATCAGAACTGCCTTCCCGGGGATAGCAAGGGTGCCGCCTAACACAGCCCTGGGTATGTTGATATGAACCCCGAACAATCTGGGAGTGCTTAATGTCAACTGGTTTCTCAATACAAATTTCATTTCTATTCCAGAGCTTCTTAATCAGGATTTATTATGGAAGACAGGAGTAAATACAGGCTTCCTTATGACCTCATGTCATAGCAAATTGTTATTCAGTGACTTTAGAAGGACCTGTGGAGTTAGTAGATAACGTTAAAAATATATTGCCCTTTAAAACTCATCTTGCTACAGTTTCATTTTGTGGGGTAGAAACAATGTCTTGCTTAAGTACTTTGTTCAGCCATGGGTATAATACTTGTTGCACTATTTGATACTGTGGCAGAAACCTGCCTGCTTAAAGGTACCACTTAGAACTCAGAGGATTACCACTGGATCTTATTACTGTATATACAAAGTGTATTAGTCCAGGGAGACGAGAGAAACAAATCAAAGAAACACACATATGTATATAAGGGAGAGCTTTATACAAAGGGTAATTGTACATGAAGAAAGCATCCAATAGGGCTGAGCCCCGGTGGCATAGTGGTTGTGCGCGGGACTGCGGCCCACTGGGACGGAGGTTCAATTCCAGCAGTGGGGCTGGGCCTCCTACTCCCACCACGGCAGAGCAGTGATGCCCACCCCCCCCCCAAAAAAAAAAGAAAGCATCCAAACAGTACAATCCAAGCGCCTAAGTCTGATATTCGCCCATATATGCCTGATGCCAATTTATAAAGCCCTCTTCAGACTCGAAAAGTACATGCAATGACGCCGAATGCCAGATGATCACAGGCCAGCAGGTAGAATCTTTGGATCCAATGGCACTGTAAGCCTCTCAGTGCTGGCAGGCTTCTCCAGCTTCAGTTGCATCAGGGTGTCTTTTTCTTTTTTGGGGGGGCATCACTGCTCTCCAGTGGTGGGAGTAGGAGGCCCAGCCCCACTGCTGGAATTGAACCTCCGTCCCAGTGGGCCGCAGTCCCGCGCACAACCACTACGCCATTGGGCTCAGCCTGGTCCATGTGTCTTATCGACTGGATGTCTCCCAGGGAGCGGCAGAGATAATGTTTCCAGCCTCCAAGAAGGAATACTAGATTTCCCAGAATTCTCAGGAGAAGGCCATGTGCACACTGAGGTCTCATTGGCTATCTCCTGATTGACAGGCTTACTCCCTTACACTCTTAATCCTCAAATTGACAAACAATTTTATATTTACCACAGAGAGTATTTCTCAACTCAGTGGAGGGTCTGATTTATTTTCATTTAGATATTGCTGTGCTTGAATAGATGAATTTCTAAGAAGAGTCTGCCTAGGGAAAAATAGCCCACAATGTGAAATATTAGGTTTCCTGCCCTTTTATTTATTTATTTTGTGTGCGTGTGTATTTGGATTTGAAAGGAAATAGAAGGACTAAAAGGAGAGGAAGTAATGGATGATCTTCTTCATGTTTGGGGCCTATCATGATCCTGAGCCCATTATTTTACATGCAAATGCCATGCCATTTTTGTTTTGTTTTGTTTTGTCATGCCATTTATATAAGGCACAGGAGCAACTGCAGATGTTGGTATCTGTTGGGGAGGGAGCCAGTTCTGCACATATACTTTGGGCCAAGTCAACTTGCTGTCTGTGTTGTTTAGAAGAAGAGGTCACTTATGCAGTTTCTACATGATGCTATATTGTCCTATCACAATGTCATTCTCTCATAGTTAAGCCGCCCGTATTTGTACTGCCACTTAAAAATACAAGGTTATTATTTTTTTAGATATGTTGAATTTAGAAGAGCAAATTTTCAAAAAAGAATCTTCTACATCCTTAAGAGTGTAAACATGCAGCATCTCTTTTGCTAAGACTGAGTCTGCAGTTAATTCTCATTAGAAAATAGGAACACACACAGAAGTCCAAGAGGAGAAGGGCTTTATTCCTTCACAATAATGGGTTCTGCATAAGGCAACTGTATTTCCTGTGAGATGTTGGGCGTTGCCTTAGAGATAATGGAATCAGGAATCAGTGACCAGGCTTTAGGAAGTAGAATATAAATCAACATTTCCAAAGACACTGCCTTCAGATTATCTTCTGCCACTTTATCAGAAACATAACTATGGTTACTTTTAATATAATAGAATCTAGAATTTTTCACTTGGCTAAATTTTAATATAATAGAATCTAGAATTTTTCACTTGGCTAAATTTTCTCAATTTTTACAAATTGACAGCAAATATTATGCTCATCCTCTCCTCAGCTGACCACATACAGAAATAACTTCTATTTCTTATTTGTTTGTTTGTTTGTTTGTTTTGGGGAATCACTGCTCTCCGGCGGTGGGAGTAGGAGGCCCAGCCCCACTGCTGGAATTGAACCTCCCCCCAGTGGGCCGCAGTCCTGCGCACAACCACTACGCTACTGGGGCTCAGCCCCACTTCTATTTCTTTTCTATAATTTCTTCCCCTCCCATGGTTAGCGATATTGTTATTTTTATTTTTTTTATTTTTTTGATCGATATTGTTGTTTTTATAAATTACCAGAACTTTAAAAAAATGTTATGAAATTCTGAATCCCAGAACAAAATCTCACAAGCTTTTATCAACGTCCTTGTTTTTATGATTTCCTTTTGGAATGCATAAATATATGGAAAAAATGATGGAAAATGGGATTCAGAGATAGTGAAGTTTTCTTGAAATTTTTGAAGCTTCTTCATGTATATGTTTTTAAGAATATAATTATGGATATAATTTGGATATAATTTTATGGATATAATCATGGATTATATCCATAATTATGGATATAATTTGGATATAATTTGTGCTCTTCCTTATTCCTCATTTAATAAGATTTTCCAATGAAAATATGTAGTTTAATAATAGAATTTGCAATGACTATTTTATTCTAACACTATTATGATTCACTCAGCTAACATATTTTTTTATCAAAGGCTACTTCCACTTTTTACATTTTATTAGCTTTCTTTTCAGGTCATGCATTTTAAATTTTATTTTAAAATTTTGACAGATAATTCACAAATCACGCAATTAAATTAATTGTTCAATCCTATTAAGAAGAATTGTGCATTCATCACCACAATCCATTTCAGAACATTTTCTTTTTGGCTTCGTTGCTGTTTGCTCCCCATTTCTCTACAACCACCTCTCCCATGCCCCTAGGTAATTATTCATCCAGTTACTGTCTCTATATTTACCTATCCAGGATTTCATAGACAGAAAATCATACAAAACCAAAATAGGAAGCAAGCAAGAAAACAAAAATCAACTACAATGACAAAACAAAGCGGAGGAAAACCTCAATCAAGAAGAACAGAAATGTTAGTGAACACAATTTTAAAGTGGGTTAAACGGGATATCAAATGATAAGATGTTATATTTTTACTCAACCACACCTCCCGTCATCAGCTCTACAATGTTCTTTGTGTGGTAGCAAGACTATCCACATTCCTGGAGTATCGGCAGAGGGGAATCAATGGAGGCTTAATCCATGTGGGGATACTGAAAATGGGTTTGGGGCTTTTACTGTAATCCACAGCCTCTTGTAAACTGAACCTCTTGTAAACCTTTTGTAAACACCTCTTGTAGGTGTTCAGAATTTAAGTTTTGATGCTGTTTCCTTCTTCAGATTTGGATTTTATTATTTGCAATCCTTGGATCACGCAGGCTGGTGTGCTTCTACCATGTGAACTTAGTTGATGCCTTACTGAGATTCCCGTTTGTTTTGCTTATTTTTTAATTTAAATAATACTACAGTGAACTCTTTCCTCTCATAGCTATTTACTTTGGGGGGAAATTATTTCCCCAATGTCAATGCCCAGGAGTGAGAAAAATTTGAAGTCAAAGCATATGTGATTAAGCATACATGCATTATGCTTCTTGATTAAGCTCCATTCATTAGTCACACAGCGGCCTTTAACAGAGTTACAGATGAGAGTCTATAATGAAATTATCAGTTTGAATGTGAGTTGGCCAATCTGTAATGTGAGTAACTCAGGGTAGATGTTTCTGCATAATAGCATCTGCAAATACACCCTTATTCACTATGCTTGTTAAATCAGATTATGAAAGAAGTGCTGAGTGATTGTTTTGATCAGTTCCACTCATTAATTCTGTTTAGGCTTCTCCACAATGACCGCCACTAACCACATGTGGGGACCGTATGGCAACGCGCAGCACCAAAAGGAGATCCAAGAGGTTCTGGCCAACATTGCTGGATCCGCCCAGAAATTTTCTACTTACAGGTGGAAAATGTGGTTCATTACTCACAAAATGTTGGCCAGAAGCAGACTTGGTTTTTGGCAATAGTCTGAAGAGTTCTGGAGGGGGACCCATTATACAATACTTCAGTAACATCACTAAACCTTCTATCAGCCTGGCTGTGTACCTACAGATCCCACATTACTTGGAATTGATCATTGCAGAGATTACCCCCCAAACTCCAAAATGTTTGAAAGGTGATACTGCACTAAAGGCTATAACACTCTTTTTAAAATGAAGTATTGTCTAGGTCCTATTTGTAGAAAGAAGACATAAAGCCAAGAGTGATTGTACATTTCATAATCCGGGAAAGGAGAAGTGTGTTTTCATAGCATTTCTTTTATTTTCGTGTCATTGCCTCGATTTCAATAACTCAAAAAGCAAAACACCCTCCCACCTCTTAGTTCATGGTCTCTTGTTGAGGTTGCTGTTCTATAGTGGTTGCCCCAAAGAATTTTGAATAGTCTTTATGTTACTGCTGTGAGTTATTTAAATTTGTAAATTTGTCATCTGGTTTCAGACTTCTCCCAGCACACACAAATATCCCCTGATTCAATCTATCTGTTTGTTTTGTAAGAGCATGTGGTGATGGCATTCTGTTCACTCAGCATGAGCCTACTGCCACTGTGATTCTGTCACCTACAAAGCCACTGGTCTGGTGAAGCAAAGAAACCTTACTTCATTATTCATAGGATCTCGGAACACTTCAGGTTTTTACTTTTGTGTTTGGCCTTGACAAGCTAGAACGATGCCTTTTTTTTTCTCCTAGGAGTTGTGAGAATTATTTGATTGATGTTTCATATCTCACTACTCCCTCTTATACCCACACACGTGTTTGACATCTCCTCTTAGAGTGGTGGTTCTCAACCTATGGGTCGAGACCCCTATGGGGGCCGAACAATCCTTTCGCAGGGGTCACCTGATTCATAACAGTAGCAAATTGAAGTTATGAAGTAGCAACAAAAGTAATTTTGTGGTTGTGGGGTCCCCACAACATGAGGAACTATATAAAGTGTTGCGGCCTTAGGAAGGTTGTAAACCACTATGCCTGATACAGCATCACCCTTGGCCCCATTGCCAGTGGAAGCCCATAAAATTCAGCAACAGTGTGATGTCCACCTCTTTTACACACACACACACACACACACACACACACACACACACCTTGCGCAATTGTAAGGGGCCTGGTTTAACACATACAGAAACCATTTTTGAGCCTTCAGACTTATTTCCCATCTCCCACTCCAACCTATCCTCCTTTCCATTCTAGTGATGTCTGCTTTTCACTTAGTTGCTCTGGCCAAGAATCATGGAGGCATCCAGCGCTTACCCTGTCCTTTATACTCCATCTTCTATCTGTTAGCAATTCTGTGAGCTGTGCTTTCAGTAAATGGCCTGTGTACAAAGAATCCTCACCCTTGTTTCCCATCCATCATCACCTTTCCCCTGAAGACTATCTAATCCCTCTTATTCATGCTGCTTCCCTGAGCAGTCCCATGCACGTCC
>PVJH01037589.1:0-17814 GCA_004026705.1 Nesogale talazaci | reverse complement strand
TTCTTCTTGAGGAGTTTTCTACTAATTCTGGGCTTCTTCCCTCTCCACATCAAATTGGTGGTCAGTTTTTTTCCACTTTGAAAAAGGTTGTTGGTATTTGAATCAGGATAGCATTAAACTTATATAGTGCCCTGCCTTACCCATGGCAGGCACTGGCCCAAAAGACTGCTACAGAGACACTGTAACTCATGGGCCTTGTTCCTCTCTGCTGAGCCTCAAGGATAAATTTTGTTAAGACATGAAGAAAAAAAAGTATATAGTGCCTTGGGTAAGATTAACATCTTTACTATATTGAGTCTTCCAATCCATGAGCATGGGATATTCTTCCATTTGTGGAGGTTGCTTTTGTTATTCTGTAGTAGGGTTCCTTGTATGAATCTTTTGGGGTTTTTTTTGGGGGGGGGTTAGATATATTTCTAGGTATTTCTTTTTGTTCTAGGCTATTATGAAGAGTACTGCCTTTTTGAGCTCCTCTTCCGTGGTGTTGTCTGAGTATATAGGAAACCAGTAACTTCTGCCTCTTGATTCTTTATCTTTTCACTCTTCCATATTCCTCTATCACTGTCAGTACTCCTGTTGTGGAGCTTTTGGGGTTTTCCATGTACGGAATCATTTTATCTGCAAATAGTGATAGTTTCACCTCTTCTTTCTCCAAATGGATACTTGTAATTTTTTTCTGCTGCCTTATGTTTTAGCTAGAACCTCCAGTACAATGTTGAATAGCAGTGGGGACAAGGGGCATCCTTGTCTGGTCTCCTTTGTCAGTTAGATGGTTTTCATCTATTCTCCATTGACTATGATGTTGGTTATTGGCTTTTCATAAATAACTTGAATAAAATGAGGACTTTTCTGCCCATTCTTATCTTCTTGAGTGTTTTAATTAGGAATGGGTGTTGGATGCTGTCAAATATTTTCTCTGCATCTATCAGTACTATAATGTGATTCTTATCCTTTGTCTTATCAATATAGTGAATAATATTGATGGATTTTCAGTTGTTGAACCATCCCTGCATACCTGAATGAATCTCACCTGATCATGCTGGATATGTTTTATATACTTTTATGTGCTATTGGTCAATATTCTGTTAAGAATATTTGCATCTATGTTCATTAGAGATATTGGACTGTAGTTCTCAATATCTGGGGAATCTTTGCCCAGTTTGGGTATCCTGACTTAGTAGACTGAGTTTGGGAGTTCATCATCCTTTTCTATGCTCTGGAATAATTTGTGGAGGATTGGTGTCAGCTCTTTCCTGAACGTCTGGTAGAAATCTCCTGTAAAGCCGTCTGGTCTGAGAGCTTTTTTTGTTGGTAGATTCTTAAGAACCATCTCTATTTCTTCTTTTGCTAAGTGTCTATTGAGGTTCTTGACCTCTATCTGGGATAATCTAGGGAGGGATTATTTTTCCAAGTGTTCGTCCATGTCTTCCACATTGTTGAACTCATTAGGCTATAGACTTTCATAGTATTTTGTGATTATCCTTTTAATGTCATTGGGATCTGTTGTGATTTTCCCGGTTTCATATCTGATCCTGTCTGACAATGTTTCCTCCTCTCTTTCCTTGGTTTCTGTTCATCATTTAAAAAAGCTAACTCAGGGGTGTTCAATACACCAATCACAATCTACTAGACAATCACAAATGTAGTGTAGGTAGATCAAATGGCATTAAAAAAATAGATGTAAGCCTATCATCAATCCATCACTTAATTGATATGCAGCAGATCCAATCAGATGCAATCTTGGGTGTCAAACATGCGTGCAAACAACTGTGCTAAGTGCAGCAAAACTGACAAGCTAAGTTATCACCAATTTTTAGACCTTGGTTTTTCTCTCTGTCTCTTTTCCTTCTTAAACATAAGAAAGGATATTAAAATGAGTTGGGGGACCAAGTAAGAAGACAAAAAGGTATCATTTTCATACAGAATGGGAGATTTTTGACAGTCCAAGTTGACATTCAGCTGAAGTCCAAAGTGCATGAGCGGTTCTGGGACTTACTCACAGAAGGAAAGTACCCAAACATGAGAAAATGTGCTACCTCCTTGTCTGCATTCTTTGGCTCTACTTTTTTATGTGAGTCAGTCTTTTCCCACATTAAGATCATTAGGTCCAAGTACCGTTCCACCATAACTGTTGATCATTTGGAAGTGTGCTTGAGGCTGGCTGTCAGCAGCTACTGTCCGGACTATGCGTCCCTAGATCATTCCATTCAGTGCAAGTCATCAGAGTAGACTCAGATAATGACAAAAAATGTACATAGTTAATTGTGCTGTGTTGTGCAATATGGACGCATGTGTTTATGCAAGATTCATAAACATATGTGATATATATATATAATGCATTTATGAATAAATGTAATAAATAAAAATATATGTTTTGCATTTTTGTAGTTGGTAGACCATTTTGACTTGGTCATTCTATAAGTAGCCCACATGCTGAAAAAGTGTGAGCATGCCCGAACTCGTACTTTGTCGATTGATTTTTTTTGCATTTTTCTCTTTTCTTCCCACTTGTTTAACTCTGATTCTTATTGCTTCTTTTCTTTTGCTATTAGAGGGGTCTTTCTTTTGATTGTTCCAGTTGCCAGAAGTTTTTTGATAGTATGTCAGTCCTACTGATAGTGTTTCTGTCTCTCTTACTTTTTCATGTATGTATTAATTGCTATCAAACTTTCTTTGATAACTGCTTCTGTTGTATCTTACAGGCATTGGTATACTCTATTCTCCTTAGTTTCTAAAAACTTCCTAATTTCCTCTATACTATGGGCAGCATCCATGTTTGTCATAGAAGTTTGTTATTCATCCTCCAGTTGTTGTCCCCCCTCCACCTCCTCCTAATCGCCCTTTTCTCGATTTTCAGCTTTATGACATGGCGGTCTGAGATGGATGTCTCAGTGAGCTCTATGTGTTTGAATGTAATCAGCTAAACTTGTGCTCTAGCTTGTGGTCTATTTTTTAAAAACAAGCCAGGTACACTTGAAAGGAATGTGGATTTTTTTTTTTTTGGCTTTTGGATGGAGAGCTCAATAAATGTCAATTAGGTACAGGCCTAAATTCTAGCGTTTAGCTCTATAACCTTCTTGCTGAGCTATCTTCCTAGTGACCCACCTCTTTCTGACAGCTATGCATTAAAGTCACCTACTGTGTTAATCTGGGTTGACTAGAGAAACAAATCCAGAGACACTTACATGTGTATAATAAAGAGCTTTATATCAGAGAGTAATTGTATATTAAGAAACCATTCCAGTTCAGTCCAGATCAAGTCTGTAAGTCCTGTATTTTCCCAGATGTCCCATACCAGTCTATATATTTCTCTTCAGACTCACGCAACACATGCAATGACGCCAAATGAAGAAAGATCACAGGTCAGGGAGTTGAAAGGTTTGTGGATCCAGTGGTAGTCGAGGCATCTTCACACTGGTGTGGGTTTCCACATGACTTCTCCAGCTCCAGGGCTCTGGATCCATCAGTGTAGCTCCATCTGGTTTGTCATCAGGAATGTCTCACAGCAAGTGTCTGTGTCCGATGCCAAGGAAGAAGACAGAAGTTCCCAGAATCCTCTGGAGAAGGCCGTGCCCTCACAGAGGTCTGAGTGGTTATGACCTGATTGACAGGCTAACTTCTACCCCTTAACAACTTGACACATTATGTAACTGCCACACCTACTATGATTGAGTTTGTGATTTCTTTTTTCATTTGTTGAATAGTTTGATGAATTTCATAGGTCTCACATTAGATATGTATATATTTATTATGCTTATTATTTGCTGGTCTACTGATCCTTTGAGTATTATAGAGTGTCCATTCTTGTCTCTTTTTATGGTTTGTACCTTAAGGTCAATTTTGTTGAAGATTAGGATTGCAACCCCTGCATTTTTTTAAATTGTCGTTTGCCTGGTGTATTTTCTACCGGCCTTTTATTCTTAGTCTTTTATTGTGTTTGACCTTAAGATGTGTTTCTTGTAGGCAACAGAATGATGTATTCTGAGCCAGTCTACTAACCTTTTTCTTTCAATGGGAGTGTACAGGCCATTGACATTGAGCATTATTAACACCATCTGTGGATTCACTGCTGTCCTTGTACCTTTTGTGTTGGGTGTTTTCCAATCTCCCTTCATATCAGTGTGCTATGTTTATCTTGGATGTTTCATTCTTACCTTCTTTTTCACTCTGAAGCCATGTTATCTTAATAATTGTTTTGATTATATGACTTCTGGGTGGAGTTGCACTACATGGCAATCTTCTGCTTATGCTTGGTGGATGTTGGTCTTCTGACCACAGTGAGTTGGCAAAGATTTTATTCAGGGTTGGGTGTCTTTTGGCATATTCTTTGAGTTTTTCCTTGTCCTGGAAGACTCTTACCTCGCCATCTATCTTAATAGGTAGTTTGGCAAGGTAGAGGATTATTGGGTTTGTGTGTTTTTTCCTTTCAGCTTTTGGAAGAGGTTATTCCACTCTCTTCTCCTCTTCATAATATCTGCTGATAGATCTGAGTACTTTCTTACCTGAGAATCATTGTATGTGAACACTTTTTTTTCCTCTCTGCAATTAAAATTTTCTCTTTCCCTTCAAAGTTGGATACTTTAACTATTATGTGCCTTGCTGAGTTCTTCCTGAGGTTTAGTCTAATTGATGTCCTCTCTTCTTCCTGTATGAACGTCTGATTCTCATTACGTGGGGAAGTTTGCTTCCAGGAATTCCCTCATTAATCTAACTGTAGACGTCTTCATTGTTTCTTGATCTAGAAGACCAATCATTTGAATATTGTTCCTCTTCATAGCACCTGTCAATGTTCTCAGGTTTTCTCCCACCTCTTTGGTTTTTCTTGACTGTCTTTCCCAATCTGCCTGATTGTCCTCCAGATCACTGTTTTGATTCTCCACCTCCAATCTGTTGGTGGGGTCTGCAATCTTGTTTTCTGCTTGCTACCTCATCAGTTAGTTCTAGTATTTCCCTTTGGTGTGTTGTCTTCATCCCCTCTACCATGGACTTCATCTCCTCTATCATTGTGTCCTTACCCTGCATTCCTCCCCTCATGTTCTACTTCAAGCAGCATTCTGAAGATTTCTTTTTGTTGCAGATCAATGTCTGATTAGTCTATGAGTGTCATTAGGTTTGGGACTTCTTCCTCGTTTGCGTTTTGTTTCTCTTGTTTTTTTTGTTGAGAGTATGGAAGTATGTTGCTGCATATGTGTCATTTTGGAAGAACTTGGCACCATCTTCCCTGTAGACCAACGGGCCCTGAGTTTGTTCTCTATGTGACTGGTAAGAGTGGTTTGGGGACTCCCTGTGGCCTACTATGGTGGTGGTCAGGCTGCTCTGTAGGCAAGGTGCCTAGGAAACTCAGTAGCCAGAGGTAGCAGGGGGGAGGGGGGCGCTTCTGAGGGTGTACTGAGCTGGCGACTGTGGGTATACCACGAGCCAGCAGTGTCTGCACACTTTTTGAAGTTTCTTTGTGTGTAACATCAAATTATATTTTGGAATTACCCTTTGGTTCAGACATTCTTGGAAGTTATTTTTAAATGATGAGGGAAACAGCCTAAAGAAGGCCATGTACAGTTCACTCACCTCCTTACTTTAAAAATTTTATTTATTTCCCCCTAATACTTTTGAATTGTTATTTTGGAACTAGATGGTCATTTCTTTGTGTTTGCATGCACATATACACATTATACATAGCACAGGGTGATGTGAACACAAATACTGCCAATCCGAGCTGGAGGAAACTGCATTATAAATTATCTTTTCACTGGCTAGCCCTGAACCCCCAGTTTCTTGGAAGTACTGTGGAGTCAGATTCATCAAAAGATCTCAGGGGTCACATAAAGCTTTCAAATATGGGAGGGTTGGGATAATAAGGCTGTCTGGCAAGCAAAGCTTTGCACTTGGCAGTGCAGCCTGCTACATCTACTGCATGGATTCACACAACATCCTTTCCATCTCCCTTGATGCATAGACAGCCAGCTAACGTGGCCAAGTCAGCCCTGTAACCCAGAATGTGAGATTCCAGGCACAATTAATTTTGAGTTCTAAGAGTGGCTGAACTTTCCCCAGTTAGGCTTGGAAAAATCCAAGTGTCTACCACTTCACCATTATCTCAGGATCTCTTAAAAAATACAGTCCTTATAAAATGACCCAATCCCCCCACCCCAAAGTTTTGAATCCATTAAAGGCTGGGCCCAAGACACTGCTCAAAAAGAAAGCAATCTGATTTGAAATGTACCAATGTCATCACAAGACGGCATGCGGATCAAATGAATCCAAATTACATGGCACCTTCCTCATCTGCTAATAGCTTGGGAGGCAAATAAGTACATGAAATGTAGGTCTTTTTCATGCCAGCACACATTGGACGGATTTACCACATTACTGACCAACATTCATTGGGGAGTTGCTATCAGACATAGTTCCTTCCAGCCTAAAGTTCCAGATCTGAGCGTGCTTGCCTGCACTGGGTTTCCAGACAGATCAAAGACTGAAATTCATCCCTTCAATTAGTATTGCTTGATACAGTCTTAAGGGATTTACAGAGTCCATGAAATTGCCTGCTTGTTAAAGCCGGAAGGCTGTTGGCTTCAGCACTGTTTGAGATGTTTTAAAAAGCATAAACTGGACTGTTTTCACTTATTGTTTTGCTGGGAAGACATATAATTAGAAAAAAAGTAGATCGCATCTATCTCTTGTATTGAGAGGTTTGAACTTCATGATTAATAGTATTGGCAAGAGATAACAGTATAAACAGCCCTCCTTAAAGGCACTTTGATGAAATGCGTTGAGTTCCACTTAAGACGCTTTTTATTTTTATTTTTTTCATGTTCAATATGGTGCTAGACCTGGGTGGGAAAAGCAACATCTATTTTTTTTTCCCAAGCAGGAGGCATGAGATTACTAAAACCCTTAGCCTCCCCCCAAGTATTAATTAACATGTTTCACCAACCAAGATTTGTAAATGAAATTCTAGAAGGGGCATCAAGCTAGAACAGGATATGGAATCCAAATGGAAAACATGAACCAATAAAAGAAAAAAAAAGCCAAACTAGCCAGAAGTCTAAGCTTTGTCTTTGAAGTCAGCTCAAGTGTTGCATGCTTTAATTCTGATGTAATCTTAAAATGGTGGGTACAAACAAGAACTGAGAAACAGCTTTTGTAACTTTTGGACCAACTGCACATGAATCAGTTTGTTGATGACTATAATGGCTACACAGTGGTCTTTGCTGAATTACAGCGGAATTAAAACCATCATTCTCCTTCAGTTGAAATGTAAAAATGAAGACTTATGTAAATGTAAATGTAAAAATGAACAGCCATGTTCCAAACACAAACACGCGTGGGTGCACACGTATTTTTGCACACTATGTTACATTTTGTTGGTATGTTGTACTATCTTTAACAGCAGTAATGCATAAACTCTCGCACGCTAGAACATTCTTAGTGTGTGACAGTGTGTTTGTTCCTTGTTTGTCCTGTCATTTGTCTCATTTCACATTCTAGTTAATGAGATGATTGCTTTTCTGTGTGCAAGGATATTTTTCTGAGAAGGGATAATTCTTTGAATTTGAAAAAAAATTGTATTTTTGGCAAGCAGGGAACTTCAAACACATATGGCACAAAGGACTGTACCCATAATAGTCTAAATGGACACAAAATTCTTCAATTAAAATTACAATCCAGTAAGTGCATTCTTCTTTTCTGCCAATGAGCCAAAAAAAAAGTGAATACTATACAAAATGAAAAATGCCACCCTGATTTTTTTTTTCCTTCAACAATCCACTTAGGATCCTTCATAGGTGTAAGTGCTATCATGTATCAAAGTGTTTTTCAAATGCACCAAGGGTTCTCTTTTTTTAAGAAATTAAAACCATTTTTCCCTTTTTCATGATAAAAGGGAAAGTTTAGTAAAGACAGATATGGGTACATAAGCGACAAGAACAGATTGTGACAGAAAATACTACTTGCAACCTCCGGACCGAAACAAAACCCCAAATTCCTTGCTTTCCCATTACTTCCGACTCCTGGTAGTCCGAGTGTTTCAGGGTAAACTGTTGTCCATAGGACTCTCATAGTTATGGCCTTGAAACCCACTGGACCTCGATGGCCAGGCTCCTCTGGGTAGTTTCACTGCCAGCTTTTTTGGTTATAGGTCTTGTGATCAACCCCTAGTGCCACTCAAAGACTTGTAAACTCAGCACCCTTAGGATGTGGAGGGCATCTGTTGGCTTCGACTTCTTTATGGAATCAATCTGTGCCCGACCAACAAAGGGCGCTAACCAAAAGCAATGAAGAAAAGGGACATACCATGGACGCTGTTCAGAGTAACACAGTGGCAGCCCTCCTGCTTTTAGACAATAGAAAATAGCCCACAGGGTAAGAACAATAGTTACTGCCAGCTGCTATGATTTCCTGGTAAACAATTACAACATTTCTCACCTCATTAAATTATTGAGTGTCTCATAAATTCAAAGGCTACGAGTTAGACATGGCAACAAAAAGGGCAGGAGCTGATGGGCACCCGAGAAGCAAAGAGAGACCCGAGGTGATGCCAACAGCTCAGGTGCTTGGCTGCGAACCGCAAGTGCTTGACGGTCCCTGTGGGACGTCTCCCAGGGAGCCAGAAAGGCCTGGTGGTCTGCTCTGGGGAGATTGACCACGGGGAGTCCTGGGGAGCACGGTTCTACCCTGACCCATGAATCAGAATCAACGATGAGCCACCGTGCAACGTGTGAGGGCCAGACAAAAGAAGATCAAACCCGTGGGGAAAGCAGCAGGTCAGGGGATGTAGAAGGCGAGAGTGTGTGAACTGGGGCTTTGGAAATGGGGGAGAATCCTACAGGTGGCAGAGGGAGGGGCTCCTAGGCCGATGGGTCACATAGGAAATGTCCAATGACCCATGTGTTTACTGTCACGTGTTACACTGCAGCGGTTCCCAACCTATGATTTGTTGGACCCCAAGCATCTGCGGGCTCTCTCAGACGGTCTCCAAGATCACAACCATTGTCAGAGAATGCTGGTTAGGCACCAACGGTCCCGGAGTTGAGTCCACCTCATGGCGATCTCCATGTGGGTCAGAGTACAACTCTGTTACAAGGAGTTTCCAGGGGTGGGGACTTTAAAAAAAATTGTGGGTTTTTAAAAGCTTTTTTTAAATGAATCATTTTACTGGGGGCTCTTACAAAATTTCATGACAACCCATCATTCATTTGTATTAAGAATACTTGTACATATGTTGCCATCAACATTTCCAAAGCACTTGCTTTCTATTTGAGCTCTTGGTATCAGCTCCTCATTTTTCCTCTCCCTCTCCCATGCTCCCCACCCTCATGCATCCTTGATCAATGATATATAGTTGTTGTTATTTCATGTCTTATAGAGTGTTGTCTCCCTGCACCCACTTTTCTGTTATTTGTTCCCCTGAAGAGTGGGCTGTATAG
Source organism: Nesogale talazaci (assembly GCA_004026705.1). Taxonomy (NCBI): domain Eukaryota; kingdom Metazoa; phylum Chordata; class Mammalia; order Afrosoricida; family Tenrecidae; genus Nesogale; species Nesogale talazaci. The sequence goes on along the minus strand of PVJH01037589.1, from coordinate 8,389 downwards.
TCAACCTTATGAGATGGGTTCCCCCTCTCTCCCTCTTTCCTACATCCTGTGAGTGTATGCCTGTTGTACAGCCCCTTCCTGTGACGTGTGTGATTACCTGTCCATCACAGGAAGGGGATGTACATTGGTAGGGGCGGACACACAATCGGAAAGGGAGGGAGTGGGGGTATGCATGTGACAAGATGGGTGGACCCTAGACTTCATATGGCAGCCCAACCTTGGTGGTCCTTGGTGGTCCTTCTTCTGAAGGACTTTAGGGAGGATTTGAATGGCCAACCTTTCTGTTAGCAGCCAAGCACATGAGCTGTTTGCACCTCTTGGGGACTGCACTTAGCCTCACAGGGTCATGTAGACTCGGAACTTGAAAAGGGGCAGGATGTACACTTCTTCATATTAAGTAACCTGAGACACAAAGTGATCCATCAAATGGTCCAGTGTCATAGTCAGTCACAGATCCTGAATGAGAACAATATTCTTTGGATTCACTGGATCTAATATATATGTAAAATAACATAATATAACATAACATAATATTATATTAATACACTGGTTCTCGACCTTCCTAATGCTGTGACCCTTTCATACAGTTCCTCATGTCCTGGTGACCCCCAACCATCAAATTGTTTTCGTTGCTACTTGATTGCTGTCATTTTGCTACTGTTATGAATCGTCATGTAATAGGGAGGATATATTTTCACTGTTACAAATTGAACATAATTAAAACATAGTGATTCATCACAAAAACAATATGTAATTATATATCATGAAATCTTTATTTCAAATGACAAATAAATGTTGTCTTGTAGCATGGGGTAGCGTGGGTAACAGTCTTCACACCAGGTCCTTGTAGGTGGCTGTTTTGAGAATGATCAAGGCAACAAATGTACAAATGTGGTCTGCATACAGTCGATGTATATACTGATCGTGATAAGAGTTGTTTGCGCCCCCAATGAAGTGATTTTAAAACATATATGATCTTTAATGTTACTCCAGGGTCCTCACCATCAGTTTGTTCTACTGGGGGTTCTATGATGCTGGGAGTTCGACACTGGCATTTCAAATACCAGCAAGGTCACCCATAGTGAACATGTGGCATGATTTAAAATGAAAAGAAACAGCTGTCAGTATCCATTAGTAATCAAAATTGGACGTTGTCAAAAACACCATGGAACACCATGAAGATTGATAACTGAGGTTTTAGTGAGCTGAAATGGACTTGTACTGGTCACTCTGAATTAGACAATCATGAGGTTTACTCTGCCAGGAATGACAACTTTAAGAGGGATGTCTGTTGGGCAGGGTTCCTTAGAGAAGCAAAACCAGGATACCTATGTATGTCTGTATAAATATATATGGATAGATTTATATAGCAAAAAGGAATATAATAGCAAACTAGTCCACACAGTAGTACAGAGAGCTCAGTTCAACTCACTTTCATGGGACAGTTGATATACTGTAGGTCCTCCAACTCGCCAGCCATTAGCGCAAGGACAAGGCAGCAGACAGTAGGAGGATGGAGATGGTGAGGTGTGGCCGAGGCCAGTAGTGAAGCAGGGCTAGGTTGAGACACATGGTGTAGTGACGTGAAGCGGCTAGCTGGAAATGTGGTGTCTGGAGTGGAGGCAAGATGAGCAGAGATGGCCCATAGGCAGCAGGCGCAGCCAGGTGGGGTGGCTCCACAGTGTGGAACAGCGTGGCACAATGAGGAGGTTCACCAGCTCTGTCCAGTGGGACAGAGCACTGCAAGGCCCTCAGGTAGTGCAGCCCACGTGATGAGGCAGGGCAGATAGATCAGGCAGCATGCTGGTCTGACCTCCAGGGAAAGAGAGTGGCCTCCCTCCAAAGGATGTCATCAAACTGCGCCCTGATTGACAGACTTAACTTTCATCCATATCTTTTTATAGGTGCAAGGTTGTCACCACAAACCTAACTATCATAGAAGAGTATCACATTCATTATCAAAAAGAACTTTTCAAGATGTATCTTGAAATACAATGCTTGAAATACAAGTCATAGATAATCCAGTTAATACAAATACTATTCAAATTTACCCATAAACCACTAAAGCTGATGAAGAGGAAATTAATGAATTCTACCAGCTAATTCAGACTAAAATTGATCAAACATGCAATCATTATGCATTGATAATTGCTGATGATATGAATGTGAAAGTTGGTAACAAAGAGGTGGGATCTGTAGTTGGAAAATACAACCTTAGTGAAAGAAACAAAGCTAGAGATGCCATTAAAGAATTTTGCCAAGACCAATGACTTCATCATCACAAATGCCTCCTTTTTTTAATAATTTGTTTTATTAGAGGTTCATACAACTCTAATCACAATTCATACATTTATCAATTGTGTAAAGCAAATTTGTACATTTGTTGCCCTCAAAACAGTTGCTTTCTACTTGAGCCCTTGGTATCAGCTCCTCACCTTCTCCCCTCCCTCCTTGCACCCCCTCCCTCATTAGCCCTTGATAATTTGTAGATTATTATTATTTTGTAATGTCTTACACTGTCCGACATTTCCCTTCACTGACTTTTCTATTGTCTGTCCCTTAGGGAGTGGGTTATGGGTAGATCCTTATAATCGGTTCCCCCTTTCTACCCCACCTCCCTCCAACCTCCCAGTATCGCCACTCTCACCACTGGTCCTGAGGAGTTCCATCAGGGGATCATCTGTCCTGGATTCTATGCATTTCCAGTTCTTATCTGTATCAGTGTACATCCTCTGGTCTAGTCAGATTTGTAAGGTAGAATTGGGATCATGATAGAGGAGAAAGAATTGAAGAACTAGAGGGAAGTTGTATGTTTCATCATTGCTATAGTACACCCTGACTGGTTCATCTCCTTCCCACAACCCTTCTGTAAGGGGATGTCCAGTTGTCTACAGATGGGCTTTGGATCTCCACTCTGCACTCCTCCATTCACATGATATGATTTTTTTGTTCTTTGATGTCTGATACCAGATCCTATCGATAGTTTGTGATCACACAGACTGGTGTGCTTCTTCCATGTAGGCTTTGTTGCGTCTCAGCTAGATGGCTACTTATTTATCTTCAAGCCTTTAAGACCCCAGATGCTATATCTTTGGATAGCCGGGCACCATCAGCTTTCTTCACCACATTTGCTTATGCACCCACTTTGTCTTTAGCGATTGTGTCAGGAAGGTGAGCATGAGGGAATTTCAATTTTAGAGAACAAAGTGTTCTTGCAACAAATGTCTTCTTTCCACAACTCAAGAGACAATTATACATTTAAACTTCATTAGATGAAAAACACAGGAATCAAAATGATCACATCTGTGGAAGAGATGATGAAGAAGCTCAATATTAGCAGCCAAAATGAGGGCCAGGGGCTGACTGTGGAACAGACCGTCAGTTGCTCATATGCAAGTTCTGGTTTAAATTGAATAAAATTAAAACAACTTCATGAGAGCCAAAACATGACCTAGAGTATATCTCACTTGAATTAGGAGACTGTCTCAAGAACAGATTTGATGTGGTGCCAATGATCAGATGGGATGAAACCATTCGTGAAAACCATTCCTGAAGAAAGCAAAGGGGGTCCTTAAAAAAGACAGGGTAGTTAGTAAAGACCAAAGTGGACATCAGAAGAGACTTTGAAACTGCTATTGAACAGAACAGAGAGTAGCTAAAGTGAATGGAAGAAATTATGATGTAAAAAAGCTTATCTGGGCTGAGTCCCGGTGGCGTAGTGGTTGTGCACGGGGCTGCGGCCCATGGGGATGGAGGTTTGATTCCAGCTCCACGGAGCAAAGGCTGGGCCTCCTACTCCCACCACCTGAGGGCAGTGATGACAAAAAAAAAGTTTATCTGATAGCACCACTTCCAACGATATTAAAATTCCTCACTGCCATTGAGGTGAGTCCATCTCATAAGTACCCAATGGGACAGAGGAGAACTGCCTGGTGGGTTTTCAGATCTGTTCTGTAACTCTCTCCGGGAGCTGTGAGCCTCATATTTCCCCATTGGAACATCTAGTGGTTTTGAACTGCTGACCATCACCCAACTCCTATGCTACCAGGATTCCGGGAGGGAATTAAGCTGAGTGAAAACAGACAATCACAAAAGGACAAATACTACCTGAGACTAGGTGTTGTTGTTGTTTTGGGGGGTTGTTTTGTGCTTGCTTTGTTTAAAGCCATCACTGTTGCTTTTATGAATGTTTCATCATCTTAGAGTCAGAAGGGCCTTTCTCAGCATGTCACTAAATCCAGAATCCAAATCTGAAATATTGATTCATTAACTTGTTGTTTAATTTATCTACCTAGAAAAAAAATCATAATCAACAAAGTCCAACAACCCCTGGCAAGCTCTGAATCAAAGGCTATCACAGACAAAGGTTTATTTCCCTATTACATGGCGGGTGGGGGGACCAGCAAATCATTTTTTCCCCAGAAGTGAACACCTCAATGGAGACATTGACATCTGACAGAAGACAGCATTCAGAGACACAGCAACGCAAAGGGCCCCACACAGGAAGCGGTCACCAGCCTTGTGCAGTGCTGTTGTTGGTGCCACCATCGAGTGGAATCCGCCTCAGGTCAGTGCATGGAGTGGAACACCATGCCTCGGTCTCCAAGGCTGCAGCCCTCACCAAGAGCAGACCCCTGCCCTGGTGGCAGGCTACTCAAACTAACACGTCCCAGCTTGCTCTGAAGGATTGCATAACCCAGGGCAAAGACAAGGATCCCTCGTGGTGCATTGGGTTAAGTGATGCCAGGTAGCTGCAAGGGTGGTGGTTCATGCTCACCAGCCCTCTGTAAAATAAAAATTTTATTTTATTTCAAGGAGACCTCTTGAAGCAACTCTGTCTTCCAGAGTTACTATGAATCGGAATGTACCAGTTGACAGTAGGCAGTGGTGGAAAGGCTGCGAGGCTGTCTTTTGCTCATTTGCATGACCGTGGAAATTCCTGGATGGTTAACACGCCCAGCTGCTGCAAACCCACCAGGAGGCGCTGTGGTAGTTACGTAATCTCCTGTCAACTTGAGGATATTACAAGTGAATGGGGTGGAGTGAAGCCTGTCAATCAGGTCACAGTTTGATGACCTCATTTGGAAGTGCGACAGAGAGAAATAGCTTACTGGAGGCCAGAAAGACGCTTACTCTGGAGGGAATGGAGGGAAAGGAAGGCAGATCACTAACTAGAGAGTAGACATGGATGAACTTGAGTGAGGGGGAAGGCAGTAAATCGTGAGAGAGAGGGTGAGGACAAGATGACCGAGGCAAAGGGAGATTCTGGGAAGTGCACACGAGTTAAAAGCAACAAAGGTCAATACTATAATAACAGTAATAACAGTCATCTATGAGTGGAGAGACAGACATGAACACAGGACATGGGATAGTGAATAGCATATGTACCGCATTTAGTGTATGAGCCAACTTTTTCAGCACATTTTTAATGCAGTTTTTATGGTAAAATTAGGTGCCTCGGTTGATCTTTGGGTCATCTTATATTCAAATATATACAGTAAGTTTGGCAGAGGATATTTCTACATATGTATTTGTGTGTACTATAAATATATCCATATATGCAGTATAGTATAAGGGCACATTATAAATATTTCTTAATCATTTCAAGCACCTGGAGGGAATGAGTCACATTTTTAGGGGGGTTCAAGCCATAATCTGAGAAACATTCAGTCACTCAGTGACAGAATGGTCCACGAAGACAATGGTCTATATCCCATTTTGGTGAGTGAGCAACAAGCAGGGCCTTAAAAACTAGAGCCTGAGCCATCTGGGGCGCAACCACAGATCTCTCCCTGGATGAAGGAAAGAAAAGACCCAAAGACGATCAAAGACCCGAGGAACTAATTAGCCTGAAAGGACTACTGGAATCAGCTTCCACACTGACTCTTGAAGTCAGGAGCACAATAGAAGTCTTAGAGTGGGAGAAAACTGTACATTAGAAAGCACTATCATGAGAGAGACCAGAATTACTGGGCTGATAGAGACTGGTAGGACTCTAAGACTAGACACCCTTTGGACAGTTCCAATTGGGAAGTAAACCCAACCCCCGAGAGATCACCTTTCCATCAAGCAGTAGACAGACAGCTCTGGAGAGTAGGCAGTGATGCCCACAAGGAAAGTAGTCCTCAGGACCATCAACAAGGCAGGGCCCAAAGAGCAGTGTTTGCCCAAAATCGAAACTCAGGAGACAGGGAGGGACAGAAAAGGTGGACAAATGGAAATGGGGAACTCGTGGAGGAAGTGGGAAGAGTGTTGTTACAATGAGCAAATGAGAACTATCGTCATAGTACAACAGCAACAAGAATTGTTGAATGGAAAGTGAATTTGCTCTGTAAACTTTCACCCAGACCATAAAAATAAAAAAAATTCAAGCAAACCACATATGAGCTTAATTTTCCTATGTTTTGAAGGTTACACGTTTACGTAGTATCCATGTAATTTGTGCGTGTTTAAAACCTGGCAGTCTCTTCCAGAGCTCAGTCCTTCTTTCCTTTAATGCAGCTCATAAAATAAAGAAACACATCCGATGTGAAACAATGTCACAATTGGCACTTATTTATTTATTCAATTTATACACCAAAGTCAAATTTAAGGATATTTTAAAGATTACCTAAAATATAGCATATGCTACATTAAATGTTAAGAATTTTTTTTTTAAAAAAAAGGTTTGTTGATTCAATAAGCATTCGCTGGCTCCCTTTGAATGTTTCCAAAGATGACATAAAAGGAAAGAAACTATTCAAGTGCGTTTAATAAGGATAATCAGCAAAGCAAACATGTCAGCATCAATCAAAAGGCCAGGCTAACAGCATTGAAAGCCTAACCTGTGACTGTATAGATATGTAGATATAGATATGCTAGACAACCAGAACTTAAAGACTCTATCTGAAATTTCAAAAATAAAACTTAAAGGCATCGTCAAGTCTACAATGGGGGTTCTCACATTATCAGGAGATAGTTTGGGTTGTCACAACTGGAGAAGTGTTACTGGCAAAGTAGTGGGCCGAGGTCAGAGATGTCGCTAAACAGCCTGCAATACCCAGGACAGCCTCCATGGCAAATGTCACCACGTAGCGCAGTTGAGAAAACTGGGGGTGAGGTGATTTAAGAAGCATTTATTGTTGTGCAGACTTTTCTCTGACAGCTGGGATGACACCCAGGGGTATTTTCATAGATATGAAGAACCATGTAGAAAAGACAAAGATTATACACTGTATATAAAATCATGCTTCCATGCATTCACTATTACAAAAACGACTAATAGCACATTTTCTGGGAATAACATATTGAGCTTTCTTAGATGAGACTTTGGCCTTCTTGTGGTTTATGTGGGGCTAGTTCCTCCATTTGTTCACCACTACTTAGTAAGCATCGATTTTCTAGGTTCTGTGCAAAGAGCCCTGGTAGTGTGAGTTACCCATTGAGCAATCAACCGCAAGGCCAGCCATTCACACCCGCCAGCAGCTCCAAGGGGAAAGGTGAGGCTGCCTGCTCTTATGCAGATGTATTGCCTTGGAAACCCGAAAAGCAGTTTGACTCTGACTTATCAGGTCACTACAGGTTGAATCAACCGAGTAGAAATGGGTTGAGTTTGGATTGGGGTATGGAAGGGAGTCAAGTGCAGTCTGACAATAGTGTTTGTGGGGGAGCCAGATATCTTTAAAAAAAAAAAAAACTTGGTGTCAGCAAGGGCTGTTACTGTTATTAGCATTATGAAGTGGGGAAAACTTTTTCTTTAGGTTGTTTGTTTTTGCTTGGTTTTTGTTCACTTTTCCACCAGAAAGATTTTACGATTTATTTTTTAATCATTTTATTGGGGCCTTGTACATTGCTTATCACAATACATATATACATATACTGTGCCAAGTACCTTCACAAGCCTGCTGCCGTTATCATTCTCCATGACATCATGGAGCCCTTGAAATCAGCTTTTCATCTTTTCCCCCTCCTCCCCACCAACGCTCAATACCTTATAAATTATTATTTTGTCATGTCTTACACTGCCCAACGTCTCCTCTTGCCCACTCCTCCGATGTCCGTCTTCCATATAGGAGGTTATGTGTAGATCGTTGTAATTGACTCTCTCCCCCTGTCCCCCCCCCTTCCCTCCACCTATCCAGTAACTTCTTTCACTATTGGTCCTGAGGTTTCCTGTATCTGTCCTGGGTTTCCTGTATTTCCAGTTCTCATTTGAGGCTCTTAGAGCTCGCTTTTTTCTCCTTTTCTTTCATTCTTTATTTTACTTGTTTGGTCTTAAAATTTTATTTCTGTTTTATTGGGGACCCCAACAACTCTTATAACACTTCATACATAAATTATATCAAGCATATATATATACATATATAGTTGCCTTCATTGTTTAAACATTTGCTTTCTATTTGAGCCCTTG
>PVJH01037588.1:0-17827 GCA_004026705.1 Nesogale talazaci | reverse complement strand
AGCGGGCCAAAGAAGCCAGATGACTGAGAACAGCGGCTCCTGCAAGGGGTCGCCCCAACGACCCGCTTCCCCCCTTCCCAGGCGTTGGGGGGTGGGGGTGGGGGTGGGGGGGGCGGGCTCTTTCCCCTCCAAGAATCCGAAGAGGGACGCTTCTGCCTTCCCTCCTCGGGATTCCCAAAGCCCCCCCGCCCCGCCCCGCCCCGCCCCCCACCGCGTCCCCTCTCCGGCCGCGCGGGGCGGACGGAGGCCGCCGCCGTCTAGTCCTCAGACCGCCGCTGGGGGAGCCGGCTCCGGTCGCCGGGACCCGGGGCTCGGGCTCCCCGGCTCCCGCTGCTCCGCCCCCTCCTGCGCCTGCGCGGGCCGCTACGCCAATGGCGCAGGGGCCGCCGGGCCCCGACTCCGCAGCCCCGCGCCGCGCCCGGCGTGCGGCCGGCCGGGAATAGCGCGAGCAGCGCCGCCCGCCGCCGACGCCGACGCCGACGCCGGGGGTGGCCGGGGGCTGTGGGAGGCTGCGGGCCGCCCGGGCGCGGCCTGAGCCCCGGGCCCCGGCCGGTTGGGGGGGCCGCCAGCTCCCATGCTCCTCCCGCTCGCCCCCACTCGGGATCGTGGCCGCCGGGCCCGGGGGGCCGGCCACGACGTCCCCTCCCTCCGCCTCGGAAGGACGCTTCCGCCCGGAGTCAAGATGGCCTCCGGGCCCGCCTCCCTCTCCTCTCCCTCCCTCCTCCCCGCCCCCCCCCCGCGACACCCCGCTTTTAACCCGCAGGGCCCCGGAGTCCCCGAGGGGGGCGGGGGCGGTCGGGTCCGTGCGCACCTCGCCGCGGCGACGCCGACTCACCTGGCGCCAAGCCCGCCCCGCCCCTCGCCGGTCCAGCGGGTCACCCTCGAGGGGGCCCGGGTGCCGAGTGCGCCCGCACCGCCATCGTCGGGCCCGCGCGGGGTGTGTGTGTGTGTGTGTGTGTGTCGGGGGGGGGTGCCCCGTCTTATCGGGTGCTCCCCAAATGGCGCGGAGAGGGGCGCCTCCCTGGAGAGGCAGGAACGCGCGCTCCCGACCGGGTCACCCCCGCCGGGCGGCACCGCGACGGCAGCCGCAGCCCCGGCGGTGGGATCGCACGGGAACGTGGGTCGCCGCTTGGCCAAACGCCTTCCCGCGCAGAGGACGCCACTCTGTGGACGAAGTTCCCCCGGGCTCCCCAGGGAGGGGCTGGGATCCCCATTTTACAGGGGTGGAAACGAAGGCCCCGGGGGGGCGGAGGGGCTTGTCCTCGGAAGCGGGTCCTCAGCCGCCCACTGGGGAACCCCTGAGAATCCCTCGCCGGCTCCCGCGTACGCCCCCGGCGTCAGCATGCTGGGAGGAGGGGGACCCGGGACCGGGGCGGAGGACCAGCCGCGGCTCCGGCGGCGGGGGGGCGGGGCCGACGCGCGGTGGCCCCGCCTCCTGGCCTGCCCGAGTGACATTTCAAGAGCTGATTGGCCCAGGCCGGTGACAGTTTCCGTTGCCCGAGCAACTAGGGTAGGGCTCCCTCTGTCCGGGAGGGAGGCGGCAGGCCCGGGACCGGGGCCTCGAGATCGGGCTTGGGGTGAGACTTGTGTGCCCGCACCCCGCGAGCGACGGACTGGGCTGGGGGGGCGCTGGGTGGGGTGGGCGGGCGGAGGGGGGGGGTGTCCGGGGGCTGCCGCCCCGCATCAGTGCCTCGAGCGTAAACGGAGGCCCCAGGTGAACGGGCGGACCCAGTCCATGGGCTGGGAGGCAGGACCCGCCTGGGGGGCGGGAGAGGGAGCCGGACACGCCTGTGCGCGACCCCACCTGGTCCCAGTGTGCTTCCAGCGGTCCCCTCACCACCCACCATCTTGTCTCCACAGCCCAGAGCATGTTCCAGATCCCAGAGTTTGAGCAGAGTGACCAGGAGGACTTCGGCCCTGCAGACAGGGGCTTGGGCCCCAGCATCGGAGGGGACTGGCCCTCAAGCCCCAGCAAGAGCACAGCCCCAGGCCCCCTGGGGGACGCCGATCACCAGCCGGGGCAGCCAACCCGCAGCGGCCACCATGGAGGTAGGCACCCCCAACGCCCCGCCAACTAGCTGACTGCTGCACTTGCTGGCTGCCTTTGGGGAGAGCGATAGCCTCTCTGGGCTCCACTTCCTTTCTGCGTGCAGGGCCCGGGCTCCCTGCCCTTAGAGCTTGCCTGGATGGGATGATCAGAAGCAGCAGTGTGTAGGATGCCTTCCCAGAGAGCTGGCACCCAGAGGCTCTACCCTAGTAAAAAAGTCAGGGCCCAGCCAGAAATCACTGAGGCACACTCAGCCAGCCAGGAAGGGGAAGTGACTTGGCTAAGGCCACACGTGCTTGTCAGTTCCTGGGGTAGACAGTAGTGCTGGAAGGTTCCTCCATGCCTGCCCTCGGCTGTGTGCTTTCTCCAGGCCTGCGCTATCTGTACAGTGGCCAGGCGCAGCTGACCCCCCAATGGCACACAGCCCTCCCAGATGGCGGCCGAGTGGGGGCTAGCAACCCCGTCCCGTCTACCTGGGCCCAGTTCCCTCAGAAGGATGATGGGGGTATACTGCTGGGCAGGAGCCATTTCTCTGTAGTCTCCGATGTCCTGCAAGGACTTCTGGAAAACACAGAGCAGATGGGTCCCTTTTTCCTCAGGAACTGGGCCCTGTCTGCTGCCCGCTGTGTGCTTGGCATGTCACGCCCGGGTTTTCCGCAGCTCCTTTTTCTGTTTTCTGTTCCCAGCCTGGCACTCCGTACCCGTCTTGTGGGCTCCCTCTGTGGCCGAGTGTTGCAAACAGTTAAGCACTTCACTGAAAGCTTAGCTACTCCCCCGTGTCGCCGTGTTGAGACGGGCCTGTGAGGGGTGAAAGTGGCGGCCGTTGCAGTGATCTTTCCGGGAGTCGATGGCCAGGTGGCAGCTGAGGCAGCGACGACAGGCAGGATGGGTTGGTGTTTATGACCCGGGGAAGAAGCTAGGCCCTATTGAAGGGCCTATTGACCAGGCCCTATTGAAGGGGGCCCTTGGTGGCAGAGTGGCTTACCCGCGGGGCCACCAACCACAGGTTGAAACCAGCAGTTCGAAACCAGGTGACAGATAAGGCTTTTTCCTCCCAGAGGGATTTATAATCTCAGAAACCTGCAGGGCGCAGTGGTAGGGGCAGTGAGCTGTTTAGGCTCCTAGAGAACTTCCCCTTGATTTGTATCAGCCCCCTCAGAAGCAGAAGGCCAGGAATCAGAGGGCCACGGGGAGGGGCTCACCTGGCTGTGTTCTTGTTGGGGGTCACTCTGGAGCAAACCCCCAGGCCCTTATCCTAACATCCCTGTCACTCTCTGGGCCCTGATCCTGCTCCGGAGACCTACCTGTCACTCAGGTGTCTCCTTCTGGTGCCCCTTTCCTTGCATCTCCCAGGTCCTTTCTCAATGATCTCAGTACACCTGAGGGCCCCAGGCCCTCTGGTTATCTCGTCCTTGCCCCATCTTAAGACTGTTCAATGAATCGGAAAAGGTCACAGCTGTTCCCTTTTCCTGTTTCACAAACAGGATTTATCTTGCAGAGATAATATGGACCCTTCCTTCTCTCACTTCCCAGCCCTTCCTTCTCTCACTCCCCAGCCCTCAGGCCTGTGGCTTTCCGATACTGACATGGTTTAGGGGAGGAAAAAGCCCCGTCTTTCTCACCACAGAGCTGCTGGCGGCTTCAAACTGCCCGCCGCCCATGCCGCTGCAGGCCAGCGGCCTGACCGCGACCCCACCGAGACCCTTCCCGAGACGATTAGCAGAGGGAAATCCTAAGTTGCTGACCGCAACAGCAAAACTAGGCCAGAACGAAATCGAAGGACAGACGACACTGCAAGCCCCTCTCCTTCAAACCGTCCCCCAGGGAAGATGCCTGTGGGACGGGGTGCCCGACCCCATGGCGCTGATGACATGTGCCCGGGCTGTCTGAAGAGCTGACACACGCCCCTCGGCCGGCTGGCCAGATTGAGCCTTAAAGTGAGGGTGGCTAGGACTTCATACAGGGTCTCTCTGGGCATGTTACCTGGGGGGTGGCGAGAGAGCCTGGCGGTACCGTGCCTATGTACTGGGGGGGGGGGGGTGCCATCGGACGGGTCAGCCCAGTGACTCTGGGCACAAGGTGGGACTCTGCCTCCGTCGAAGTGCAGCCTCAGGACCCCACAGGGGCCGCCCTCCTCTGCCCTGTAGGGTCCCTGGAGTCGGCCTCCCTCAGGGCCCGTGAGTTCGGAGTTGCTTGGGTGTCAAGAAGGGGACCAGTCCCCAGAGGAGGGCAGCATGCTGGGTAAAGAGCATGCCCAGTGGAAAAAGAATGCAAGGGGTGGACATAGGGAAAAGGGGGCTGCAGCGGGAGATTCAGGGTGGGGGTGTGGGCACAGGACGGGGCAGTGTTTCCTTCTGATGTGCCCGGCTGGAGAAGACTTGCCACCCGCTGGGCAGCCCCTTAGAGCAGGGGGGAGGGCGTTGTGCCATAGTGCAGGGGTGATGACTGGAAAGCCCATCTCCGTTTAGAGAAGCAGGGGTGGGGGGGCATCAGCTCTGGGCTAGGAGGGCGAGGAGTTTGGAGGAGTGAGGGGGGTCTAGGGGGAGAGGATGTAGCGAATCTGGGTGGGGGGACCCAGGCTCCGGGACTGGGAGGCCCGGCGTCATGGCTGAGCCCGCTGGCAGAAGGCCGAGTTTGTCCTGGTGGCGTGGTGCTTACGCTGGTTGGTCAGCAGACCATAAGGTCAGCTGGACGCCACCAGCCACTCTGAGGGGGAAGATGGGGGGCATCCCCTCCAGGGCAGTGAGTAGGTTTTGGGTGCTTGTCCCAGGAGGTGGGCGGAACAGGCTGCTAACCTGGGGGGGGGGTCACCGCTTTGAACCACCAGCCCCCACCCCCACCCCCCAGGAGAAAGATGAAGCGTCTGCTCCCGTAATGTCATCGCCTCCGCCCTGCGGGGCTGCTGTGGGTCACCCCTCAATGGCTGAGCGCTTGGTGTGGATTTGGGCTCGAGTGGCACCCCCCCCCCCAACAAGCAGCTGGGGTGAGGGTGAGACCCTGAGGACGTGCAGGGGCAGCCGTGGCAGTGGGCTGGGTGGCCAGAGGGAGGGCAGGGGACGGGCTAGAGATGACAGGTCTGCGGCCACTGGCCTGCGGGAAGGAGCGTCTGAGGGCCACCAAGAGCTGGGAGGAGGAGGCAGTGGAGGCGACAGAGGCTGAGAATGGGCTGGAATACCACGGCGGCGCCCGGCAAGGCCACCCAGCTCCAGGCCTGAGAACTGGGGGGAGGAGACTGACCACCATCCGAGAGGGCAGGCAGGCACTGAGCTGGGGGCCGCAGCCGTCGGCCGCTGTTCAAACCCACCTGCCCCTCGGCCAGAGAAGGGTTACAGTCTCAGAACCTGTACGGCTACAGTCTCAGAACCTGTAGGGTTACAGTCTCAGAACCTGTAGGGCGGCTTCCCTCTGTGTGTCTGTGTGTGTCAGAGCCACTGCTGGACGGAAAGGGCTTGATCCCATTGGCGCCTCCCACCCGGTCTCAGGGACCCGCCCAGCCTCAGGACCCCCCCTCCCTGTAGGTGGTCTCTGCACCTTTCCAACTAGTCCCTGGCTCCCCAGATGGCCCAGGAACAGCCCGGGGGAGGAGGGCAGCGAGAGGGCGGGAGGATTTCAGAATTCCGAGAGACCCAGCTTCTTCGGCATTCCGACACTCAGCATAAGTGAGCCCTCACCATGGGTCCCTGGAAGCCAGGATGTCAGAGCTGGCCATTAAAATGACAGAACCAAAAAATTTTTAAAAATAAAATAAAATGACAGAACCAGCTTGAGCCCCTGTGGCATGAGTGGTTGAGTACAGGGCTGCGGCCCATGGGCTTGGCGGTTCAAATCCAGTGGCGGCTCTCAGGAGCAGCAGTAGGTAGCGCCCACGACCACCAGAGACAGTGATGCGCCTCCCCCCCCCCCCAAAAAAAATGACAGAACCGGTTCTGTGGGTCACATCCAAGGACGCAGGCAGCCGGGGGGGTCTTACCGTGAACTGACGCCCGGAGAGGCAGACCTGGGGGCCCCTGTCAGCGGCGGCCGGAGAAATGGGCTGTTTCGCCTCTTGGCTGGCCAGCAGAACTTTGAGGAGTCTGCGCAGTTGTGTCACCTGCCGTCCACACCGCGGGGTCAGGTGTGACGTCCGGGGCAGCACTGCCTATGATTGTCCTCCAGAGCTGGAGGATCTGCGTGACGCATCTCTAAAAGATTAGAGAGGAGACGCTCCGTCCATGCTGGTTTCCGAACAGCACAGCCTCCCTGAGTCCCTGGTAGCCCAGCCGAGAATAGGGCAGAGGGACGGCGCGGCTCCCTGGGTCCTTACCACGACCGCAGGTCACTCTCCACGTCACTCCTGCCTTGGCCCGAGAGCTGCGAAAAGGCATGCTCGAGATTCCCTGGGCGCATGTGGGGAGCGTTGGGCTGCAGGAAGAAAGGTAGGCCTCCTTTGGAACCCCATCCCCGGGGCCCTTCTGCCCCGTCACTGTGAGTCAGACTGGATCGGATGGCAGTGGAGTGGACGCTACAGGTGTGTGTCCAGAACAGAAGAGTAGGGACGGCTGAGGATGTGGTTGGAAAGTATTCTAGGAAGGGGGAGCAGTGGCCGGGCCTCTGACTCGGGGCTGGACTGCCAGCGTCCAGCCACTGCACTCACCTTTCCCAGCCAGCTGAGCCTGTCGGCTAACTTGGGTGGCCTCGGGGTCCCGCCTGTAAACCAGAACCAGAGCAGGTCCCTCTCAAAACGGGGTCAGTGGTCCTGGGTTTTGATAGTCCACTAAAATCCTAGAGCCAGCCTGTGAAGCCCCCCACGTGGCAGACAAGGGAGGTCCAGACTAGGACTTGGTCAAGGTCGCACCAGAGAGCTTGGACTTTCTCATGTGGAGGGAGGGGGGGAATGCACTGAAGGTTCTGAGCCAGCAGTTCTCAACCTGGGGGTCGAGACCCCTTGGGGTGGAGCAGCCCTTTCCCAGGGGCCCCGCCCCAATTCACAACAGTAGCAAACTTACAGTTACGAAGTAGCAAGGAAAAGAATCTTTTTCATTTTGTAGTGAAAAGAATTTTGTGGTGGAGGGCCACCACCACCTGAGGAACTGCAGGAAAGGGCTGTGGCCTGAGGGAGGTGGCGCGCCCCGGCTCTGGCAGCTCCCCGGCTTGAGCGTGGGGTGGGTTTCCCATTCGATTTCTCAATGGCTGGAAGAAAGAAACCACCAGAGGCCTCACCTTGTGAGGAACCTGGGAGGATGGTGTGGAGTTCACCTGCCGTGTCCATGGCCTCGGGCCGCGAACAGCCGCGGGATGTTTTCATTCGGGTCCCCTGTGTGAGTTTTCGAGGAGCCCTGGTGGGGCAGCTCAGCATGAGGCCAGGGGTTTGAGGCCACCGGCCGCTCTGCAGGAGAAAGAAGAGGCTTGCGACTGTCTCAGTCACTCCCAGGGGCAGTTCCAGACCAGGTGGCAGCAGTTTGGGGTCTGTGACCTCTCCGAGTTCTCATATCCATTACCTCGGTTGCACAGAATTCATGCTGTATTAAGGAAATTAACAAGTGGCAGTGCAGTGAGATGTGCCCCGGGCTGTGTTGTTTTACCAGGACAGGTTACAGAGTTCTCTCACAGATGCTAATAAGCAAACGCCCAGAGAGGTTTGCCACCCAGCTAGAAGCCGCAGCCTCCATGCATTCCGCTCAAGCCTGGCTCCGTGAAGCAAGTGCCCAAAAAGTCTCAGCCCAGAGGTACTCCGCTCCACTCCCGTGCCTCAGCAAGCCCAGCCTGCCCCACTTCAGTGCCCAGGGCACCTTCATGCCACCAGCCGGCCTCCTGCACCAAAGCACTCCGCCCTCCTTGCTCCCTGCTTGGGAAGCCCATCCCTCTGTTCCCAGCGTAGCCTCCTGGTCCTGCTGCTGCTCCTCCTGAGGATCCAGAAGCTGCCCTGCACAGGGACCTCAGGTCCAGAGCACACACACACACACACACCCTACTGGCATTTGCTGGTCTGGAGCTGCCTCCTCCCCCTTCTCAGGGGGCTCGTTTTCTGCATAGCCAGAGGGAAGCCTGTTTGCAATGACTCATGGGGGGGAGGGGGTGGGGAAGGAATCCTATCACTCCCCACCTTCTGAGCAGACCCCTGCAGGAGAAGGTTGTCTGGTGGGAGTGGGAGACTTGGGCTGGAGGAACCACGTAAAATAACTCGCTGGCCCCACAACGCGTTAATGACACAGCTGGGCAGCAACAGCGTGACCTGATGGCCCGAATGGCCAGCCCCCGTGCTAATGTGTTTTCTGACATCACCAGCTCCCGCCAGGCGGGGCATGTCCGTCTCAGCCCCGTGGGCTGAGAGGCTTTGGCACTGGATGGCTTTGGTCAGCCCTGGGGGCGAGGCCTGGCCAGACAGTGGCCCCTGCTCAGGTGGGGCCTGTGGCACAGGCACCTCACGGGTCCTGGGCCTGTGGATACATGCATGTTTGTGTTGGAGCAGCAGAGGGTGAGGAAGATGAAAAAACTTGTCCCAAGCTAGTACAGACATCAGTAACCTAGGCCGGATCTGGACCCCGCCCTGCCTGAGGGCGCCGCTACCCAGCCTGGAATTTTCTAGAGCACCAGTCTGCTCATTGTGTAGATTCTTATGTAAGCAGGACGGGGATGTGCAGAAGCTTAGGGCGGAAAGAATGGGGGTAGCTGGAGAGAGTGGGGGGATGGAGGGGGGAGCTTGAGTCTGCAGGTCTGGGCACCCACCCAAGCTCACACCCAGAGTGAAACCGCACCTCTTTCCCCCAGAGGGGGGGACGGGGGAGAGCTGACCCAAGGGAGGCAGGCTTGACTCTGCTCCACCCCAAGGCCCCCCCCCTCCCCAGGGGGTTCCTGGGGAAGGTCTTAGGATTTTTTTTATAGTAAATACAAGGACATGTTGAAACTTCAGTGGACACATTAGGTACCATGGCCTGGCATTGCCAAACTCCTGGGTTTGGGAGACAGAGCAGGCTCAGCCACGAGTCCAGGGGATCCTCCCCTCTGCCTCGCCCCCCCCCCCCCCCCCATTGGGGCTGGAAGGAGTCTGGAAGCTGGTGGTTGGTGTACAGTCCCTTGGAATCCAGAATTGGAGAATTGGTCCAAGGCCACACGGCAGCGGCAGGTGGAGCTGGGGTCCACCTGGTTACTGAGCATCCCCCAAGCCCACCTGTTCTTTTCCATGTTGGTTCCTGCCCTCAGTGGGCTGAGTGGGAGGTGGTGTTTGCTTGTATCTGCCCAGCCTAGCCCTGGTAGTCTTTTAAGTTCACTCTTAGTTCTGGAGTCCAGCCTGGGAGACCCCAGGGCCCTGGACTGACCCATTGGGGCCAGCCAAGGTCATAATCCTGTTATTTCACCCCACACACACCCCAATTTCCCAATCTGGCCCCTGTCTTATCTCAGCCTCTCCCTGCCGCTCCTAGATTCTGTTCCCTACCTCTGGGGTATGGCCTTCCTGGAAGTAGTTAGAACCTAGTGAGATGTTGGGTGTGGCTGCCAAGAAGGGGTGGGGGAGGAGCGATGACACAGTGCACACAGGCCAGATAAGCCTGGGCCCTGGGTGCAAGGTACTCACCCTCCTGTGGGTGACCTTTGCACGCCCACCTGAAGGTGAGGGAGTGGACTCCAAGTCCACGGGTGGGTGGGTCCCTCCCGAGACCTCTGGCCTCAGGACTTCCCCACCCATGACCTTGAGCAGGTTCTTAACCTTTTGAGAGGGGGGAGTGGCCCTCACCTCTCAGAAAGGCTAGGGGGACAAGGTGGTGGTGAAGGCCTCCTTGAGACTGTTGGGTGCCCCCAGGGGGTCCCAGCCCTCAGGGCCCCCAGGCACAGTGGAAGGAGAGCTGCCCAGGCCTGCGTTGTCCTCCCAGGGTTTGTGATGTTGAAGCCCACGGCCACAGTCACAGTGCCCATCCATCTCTGAGGGACGTCGCTGGCTAACGAAGCAGGCACAGCCTCGTGACCCTGGCTTCTAAGGAGCACTTCTGGCTGTAGTCCTTCCAGGCAGACTCGCCTGTTCTTCCGGTGGTCACGGTGTACTCCGTAGTACAGGAAGGAGCTCAAGGGCATCAATTCTGCAGCTTCCCATGTTTCCTGTGCCCAGCCTTTGCCAAGAACATGACGCCAATGAAAAGCCCATCGTGTGGGTCAGTTGCACCTCAGCCTTCAAGGTGACAGCTGTGCTGCCAGACACTTTAAAGCCATGCCTTAGGATAGGTTTGGCCAGCATCATACAGCGCTTGACCTCTGGACTGCTCCGCCATGACTCATTGTAATGGCCACATAGACCATACGCAGAGTGAGTGGGGTTTGGGGGGAGATACAGGAACAGAACAGAACTCGGGATGTGGTTCATTGACGGGGGCAATTTCTCCTTTTCTCACCTTTTATTGTGAGTTGGGTGCAGGTCTACAGGGCAGATTTTGTTTTACATTCAACAGTTCGGACATGTTTTCATCTCATCTCATTCCCATCTTCTCAATAGGCCATTGCTTGGTTGAGGCTTCCATTTTTTTCTTTCCTAAGGCAGCCAGGTGGGTTTCCCGTTGGGCTGCTAACTGCAAGGTCTGCAGTCAAAACCACCAGCTGCTCCACCGCAGAAAGAGGAGGCAGTCTTACCCCCATAGAGAATTGCAGTCTCGGAAGGCCACGGGCCGGGCTACCTTGTCTTCCCAGGTCCCTAGGAGCCAGAACTGAGGTGATGGCACTGAGTGTGGTCGTGGCTGTCTTCTTTCCTCACTTCTGAAGGTGTTTGTTGCCCTTTCCACCGGAAATGGTGGATTGTTCTCCCATGTGGTGCCTCCCAAGCCCTACTCTTCTTGTAGACTCCTTGTCTCTTAGTTTGGCGTGAGTTCCGTTGCAGACTCTCAAAGGTGCCTTAGGGCCGGTCTCAGGGGTGCCTACCAGTAAGCCGGGTCCCTTTTAGGACTCTGAATTTTCTCATTTTTCTCCCACTCTCCCTCCCCGTCTCATGAGCTCCCTTTCAGAGCAGTTGGGCATGGTAGCCGGACACCATCTAGTTCTTCTGGTCTCTGGAGAGGGAGGTCAGCATGGCCCCACTAGTCCATGGGAGGAAGTGCCCATTTCCACCCTCTTGTCTTTCCCTCTGGACAGAGAGACCTGTCTTTTTACCTGACAGTGCTAATGAGCTTTGTAGCCCCCAATCACTACTCACCCAAGTAGATTGGGAAACATCCTTTGTGAGCTTGATGCAGACATCTCTCCCCGCCCGCCCCCTAAGACTATGGTCCTGCGCCCCCAGGCCCAGTGACCCATTCTCTCAAGTGTTTGGTGATGGCTGACATTTCCTACTTGCCCGCTGCCACTGGGTTCCGCCAGGCGGGCCAGCCGGGATCTTCTCGGGGGCCCATCTCACAGCTCCGTAGGGCAGCAAGCCCTCCCACAGCCAGCTTGTGCTGGCCCCTGGTGCCGGCTTCCCTGTGCAGCACACTGTCTCTCCTGCTTGCCTTCTTTGAAAACACGTTTTCCTGTGACTTAGGTACCAGTGTGTAGACCCACGGAGCTGTCTGTTCCGCAGGCTGCCCTTGTGAGCCGTGTGCAGCAATCCTGGTTGGAAGGTGCTGCCACCCTGCTGGCTCTGCTTGGTGTCACAGCTCCATCTCCCTTCTCTGGGTCTTGGCAGCGGTTCTCAGCCTGTGGGTCTCGACCCCCAGAGGGGGTCAAACAACCTTTTCACAGGGGTCATCTTATTCATAACAGTAGCAAGATGACAATGATGAAGTAGCAATGAAAACAATGTTACCATGGGGGGTGGTCACCGCCCCTGAGGACTGTATGAAAGGGGTACCGCAAGAGGAAGGTGGAGAACCACTGGTCTAGGAGGTTCCCAGGGCAGGTACAACAACCCCCCACCCCCAGCCCTATGGATGTGTTCCATTTTGGTCCCATCTTTTGGGGGCCGTGAGGTCCTGTCATTCACAT
Source organism: Nesogale talazaci (assembly GCA_004026705.1). Lineage (NCBI taxonomy): Eukaryota > Metazoa > Chordata > Mammalia > Afrosoricida > Tenrecidae > Nesogale > Nesogale talazaci. The sequence continues at coordinate 5,862 of PVJH01037588.1, read as the reverse complement.
TCAATAGGCTGTATTTGCATTTATTTAGATGGTTGGCTATCTTATCTAATTCCCTTAATGGGCCGCAAATACCTCATCACTCTCAGTCATTTATCTGGTGGGAGCTACCTAGTCCAGGGTGACTAGAGCCCTAGTCAGTCATCCACTCGACCAGAGGCTGGAAGCCTGGCCACAAGCCACCCTGCTGGGGCTTGACACAGCCCCACTTTGAGCATCGCAGTGACTCACGCCCCTGCAGTGCCACAAGCTGACAGGCTAGCCATGGACCCCACAAGGGAACCGAAAACTGTCCACTGTTGGTGAGCCATTTCTCCACCACTGAGGCTACCCCCACCCTCACCCCTCCCTGTTCTCCAGGGACCCAACCTTGTGTGAAGGTGACAGTAAGAGAACACAGTGTCCCCGTTAGGCCCAGCCCTACCTTCCTGGGCAGGAGGCCACCCTGTCTGTCCTGGTGACTGGTTTCCTTGAAGTCGAATGGGAATGATGGGCAGCTGGGCTAAGGACTCAGAAGTCTCCTGGGAACTCTCTCTCTCCTCCCTCCTCTCTCTTTCTCTCTCTCTCACGCCCTGCCCCTCAGGGGCAGCGCCTTTAGGCTGCTCACCTCAAGATCCACCTGCCCCCTGAACCTTCCAGCCTGGAGTAGTTCCCCGTGCCCTAACGGTTCCCCTCAAGGGCACCCTACCAAAGGTCTGATTGTGCACCAAGGGCCTTGCCCATTATCGGAGTCCAATCAAGACGCGGGTTCATGAGAAGCTGGATCTTCACAGAGGTGACAGGAGCCGGCTCCTGCGGGAGGGAGAGGGGACCCAGAGACGTGCGGTGACCGGGATGGTTGCCCTCGGCAGTGCCAAGCCTGGGGCAGGGGGAGGGGGGCACGGGCGGGCTGAGGTGCCAGGCCCCCATCACTGCCGCCTCCTGGCTTCTGTCTGCAGGCGCTGGGGCCCTGGAACCCCGGAGTCGCCACAGCTCCTACCCCACGGGGTCTGAAGAGGAGGAAGGGCTGGAGGAAGAACTCAGCCCCTTCCGGGGCCGCTCGCGCTCCGCGCCCCCCAACCTCTGGGCCGCCCAGCGCTACGGTCGCGAGCTCCGCCGGATGAGCGACGAGTTCGAGGGCTCTTTCAAGGTGAGCCCGGCCCCCAGCACCCCCGGGGTACGAGCCCTGCAGCACCACAGCCCCTCGCTAGGACTCTCGGGCCACCTGGCCCGCGGGCCGGTCCCTTCCCGACTCCCGGGGCATGCTGGGATTTGTAGTCCTTGGCCCTCTCCCCGCCCCTAGGCATGTCGGGATGTGTAGTCTTGAGCTCCACTACAGATGTATAAACGGGGATACGCATACACACATTTGCTCTTTCCGGAATAATTTGAAGTTCCAGGCGACCAGAGGGACCCGGACCCCACTTTCCTTCCAAAGCTCGAGTTCTCCGAACCATGCCAGGCAGGGTCCTGGGCTTCCCGCGGCCTGTGCCGCGCGGGGTTTCTGGGATTTGTAGTCCTGGCTCCATTCCACAGGGCCGAGGGTCCCCTCTGCTCCCCGCCCCTGGGCGGCGAGCCTTCTCCCCCTCCGGCCGGCTCCAGACGCCCGGGCGAGCTAACCCTTTTCACCTTTGCCTCTCTCCACTCCGAAGGGTCTTCCTCGCCCGAAGAGCGCGAGTACAGCGACGCAGATGCGCCAAAGCCCCAGCTGGACGCGCGTCATCCAGTCCTGGTGGGACCGGAACTTGGGGAGAGGAGGCTCCACCCCCTCCCAGTGATTTTTTTTTTTTCCCGCCCGGAAGCCCACATGCTCCCGTCGCCGCCGGCGGCCATCTTGGGTGTGGGCGGAAGTCTTCCGCAGGAAAGGATCCGTACTGGCCCGTTACGGAGTTGGTCTGAACCGGAGCCCGTTCTCCTTCCGGGCCGGGGCGACCGAGGGTTCGGCCCCAAGAGGGGGTTCGAGTGGCTTGGGCCCCGTCTCCCGGCGCCTGCCGCCCCCCCCCCCTCCCTGCGCCAAGTAAGGGACCAGGATTAACTCTGACTGCCCCAGCAATGCTGCGGGCTGACGCTCGCGCCTCCACGTGCGAATAAAGCCCGCATCTGTGCCTCCCGGTGTCCCGTCATTGTGAGAGCGGACGCGGCCCGCGTGCCAAGAGGCCCCAGGGGCGGGGGGTGGGGAGGGGCGGGGGGCGTGCCCAAGCAGGCTCGGGGAGCAGCTGGTCCAGATCCGAGGTCCGGGGCCGGAGGCGGGGCAGAGCTGCCGGCCCTGGCTCCCCGGCCGGCCGCAGAGACCGCCCCACTGACCTCCGGGCCCTTATCTCTAATATGGTAATTGGGAACCGCAGCCCGGCCGGCCACCAGAACGCCGCGCTGCGCAAACCTTGCCGCGGCCCCCCAGGGACGGTCATTTGTTCCGATTTGGGTCAGTCCTTGCGAGCAGCTACTGTGGCAGGCGCGAGGCCAGCGCTACTCGGAGCAGCGGGGGGCGGGGAGGGCGGAAGGCCGGGCCAGACTTGCAGGGGCCTGGGGATCATGCAATTGGAGCATTTATTGGCACCCAAGCAGCCAGTGCTCTCTCCTGGGCACAACAAAGGTTGCCCCCACCACCACCCCTTTGCTCCCCACTGGCCCCCTCCAGCATGACAGGGTTTCCAGGAGAGTGCATTTAGAGCCGAGACTCCCCAACAACAGAGGGTGGGGGGGGAATGAGCAGCAGGGGTCCGGCCTGGCAGGGACTTGAACACCCCACCCAGGAGCCTGGGGCTCGGACCTGGCATTGACATGCCATCAGATAGTGTTTCTGTAAGTGGAGCCAAGAAGATTCCAGAAGATGGGAGTTGGCCGCTGAAGAACCAGACCCAGGACGGGCCGCATAGGACACTGACCCTGCAGTTTGGAGGCCCCTCTCAGCCTCCCTGCCCCATCCGATTTGTCTGAGGCCACAGCAACAATTGGTAGCAGTCAATTGGTAGGAGATAAGCCCAGATAAGAGGCTGCCTTCCTCTGGAGGAGGGAGGCTTCAGCCCTGGGAGCCAGGAAGCAGGGAGAGGCCTTGAAGATGGGCCAGGCAGGCCCTGCTGCAGAGCCTGGCCAGCACCCTCACTGCGGGTCCCTGCCGCTCCATGTGGGTCCTCCTCCAGGCCCGCCGAGGTCTGTCCACCATGGGGAGGCCAGGCCCGCCCTGGGCCTCGGGATCCGGACATCTTGACAGCCGTGGCCTGGGACACAGGGCTTCACTCAGCCTCAGTTTTCTCACCTGTAAAACAGGCAGAATGTCTCCCTCACGGGTGGGTGAGGAGGACCCTGGGGCTCCCGGCTCCCGGAGGTCACCCGGGGGCTCCCGTCCCACTCGTTGCTGAACATCCGGGGCCAACCCTAGCTGGTCCATCCCCTACACAGAGAAGCAGCTCGCGTGGGGCCCCCAGCAGCCCCAGCCGGCGGAAGGTGCTGGGTGCTTGGGTCAGAACAGGCAACAGGAAGGTGGGGGCAGGGAAGGCTTCCTGGAACAGAGGCCAGAGCTTGGGGAGGGGGGGGTTGAAGACTCAGAGGGAGAGGGTAATGGGGCCAGGTGACAACGGGAGGGGTGGGCAGGCAGGAAAAGCTGGGAGTTGGCTCAAGGTCAGGCCCCACAGGAGGGGAGGGACGGAGTGCAGCCAACCACCCTTTCCTTTGCTGGGGGAGTCAGTGAACCCAAGGTCTATGAGGAAGGTGGTCTAGGGCCCAGGGGCCTCCCCAGTGCTGCCTAACCCCAAACCACGCTGCACACAGGGGTCCCTGAAATCCACTTTTATTGGTGTAAAAAAAAAAAAAAAAGACCCAAAGAACAGAGTGGCCTCCACTTCCCAGAGCACACAGATCCCGCCCCGGGGTGCTGAGGGGGCCAACTCCACTCTGGGCATGGTGTATCATGGGCAGGCGAGACCCTGAACCTTTCCAGAGCCTCAGGGCTAGAGTCTAGGGGACCAGGACAATAAATCGAAGGGAGGGAGGGAAGAAGGGGGTTAGAGGGTGTGTGTAGGGGGAGGGGGGGGCCTTGCCCCAAGTTTAAAAAAATAAAATTTCTAAAGATAAAATGTTAAAAATAAACAAGCATTAGTGTCTTAGCCTCCTGGGTCACCACCCCTGGCCCCGTGGCCACCTCTTGCCCAGCTCAGAGCTGCGTGTTCTCTTCCTGGCTCTCCGACTCGGCGCCCGACAGCTGGCTGCTGCTCCCGGGGGCGTGGCCATTGCTGGCACAGGCCACCAGATGCCCGTCCCCCAGCAGCCCCTCCGACGTCTCGCCCAGCAGGCTCCAGCGGATCTCCTGGGGCAGCCTGGCCCGCTGCTCCTGACACTCCTGGGTCAGCTGGGCCAGCAGCTGTGGGCAGAGGACCCCTGTCAGGGGCCAGGCCAGACCGCCCAGCCCTCAGCCTCCGGCCACCAGCCTGCCTGCCCGACGGCCCGCCCAGTCCCACACCCTCACCTTGGGCTCCTCCTCGGCCAGCAGCTGTAGGACCTGCTGCTGTCCCGCCACCAGGCACTCGTGTCGCTGCTTCTGGGCCTCTTCCAGCTGCAGGGCGGGCAAGGGCTCAGCTCGGGCCACGGCCCCAGGGTGTGGGGGGGGGGGGGCTGTGTTCAGGGACGGCCCTTGCAGCCCAACATGCCAGGCCTGAAGACGGGGTTCAGTGGGGGGCTCGGTGGGGGTTATGCAAGCCTGGGCCTTGGAACACAAGGCTCTAGTACAGGGCTTCTCAACCTATGGGTCGCGACCCCTTTGGGAGTCAAAGAACCCTTTCACAGGAGTCGCCCGATTCGCAACAGTAGCACAATGACAGTGATGAAGTAGCAGTGAAAATAATGTTTCGGTTGGGGGGGGGTCACCACCCCTTGAGGCACTATTGAAGGCATGAGGAAGGTTGAGAACCACTGCTCTAGAAGACTCTAGAAGACAGGCACTTGGCCCAAAGTCGCCCCCCCCAAAAAAAAAAACATCTGCTGTCTGGAGGAGGGGTGGGGCAAGCAGCTCACTCTGCGGATGGAGTTGACAGACTCGGTGATGTGCCGTCGATTAATCTCTGTCAGTTCCCTGTGGAGGAGACAGGCAGATGGGGCTCAGCCCCACCCCCGCCCCAGCCCCAGCCCTGCCTGCCTGCTCCTGGTCGCCCTGGGCCTGGGGGGCTTACACTTCCTTCTTGTATTTCTCCCGGTTCTTGGCCTCCGAGATGCTGTTGTGGCGTTTTCGGTCCAGAATCTTCTGCAGCTCCTTCTTCTCCCTGCAGGGGCGGGCAGCAGAGGCAGGGTCAGGCCCACGCTGGGGCCCTGTGGCCGGCGCCCGGGTGCCCCCCCCCCCCCCCCCGCCCTCATCCCCGGGGTCTCACCGCTCGTTCAGCTCCTTCAGCCTCTTGAGCTGCGCCGTGTGCGCGTCCAGGACCACCTCCCGGAGCCGCTGCTGCGCCTGGGGACACGACACGCGGGCCGGTGACTCAGGGCTGCTGGCCGCTCCTCCGTGCCCCGCCGCAGGCCTCCTCTCGCCCGCCCGCCCGCCCGGACCTGTCTCAGGTGCTCCAGCCTGCGCTCCGCCTCCACTTCCACCTGGGCCTCCCGCAGCTCCAGCAGGCTCTGCACGTGCCTCTCCTGGAACTCCTGGTACCGCCTGGCCTCCTCGGAGTCCTCCTCCTCCTCCGGGGTCCCGGTTCTGGGGGAGGAGCCAGCTGATGATGCGGGGGGGGGGGGGGGGGGGGGGGGGGGGGGGGGGGGGGGGGGGGGGGGAAGGGGAGGGGGCCGCCGCGGGGGGGGGCAGCGCACCAGCCCAGGGGTCTGTAATGAGCAAGGGGGCCCTTTGGCACGCGTGGCGATGGAAGCAAAAGTCTCGAAGGATGTGCTGTTCTGACCGTGGGGGGGACTGGG
>PVJH01037587.1:0-17844 GCA_004026705.1 Nesogale talazaci | reverse complement strand
CTGCTTTTGTTTACAAAAATCATGTGCCTCTCGGTCAGGCTCCAATGTTTTGTTTGAACTCAAGTGCACAATTTTCTTGACATTTCATGTCAAAATTCCATTATGCCAAGTACTAATTCAGTCGAGTCCTGGGGTTCCACTGTACTTGGAACTTGCCCGCCTCTACAATGGTGTGAAAACCATTTCTTTGATTTTAATCTGTCTGTCTTTCTCTCTCCCCAAATACACACATACACACAAACACCTCTAGCTTTGCCTCTGTAGAGAACCCAGCCTAAGACAAGCAGTCTCAATGATATGGAAGCACCGGTAAGTAAGGGTTTGCAGAGGTAACCCAGTCTGTCTCTGCTTCACTGTCCTGTTGCACTCCAGGGTCTCCATGTAAGAGGCCCATCCTCTCTTGCTATATGTCCAGACATACTGTTTTTATTTTATTATTTTATTCTCCTCTCTCATATTTTATCACTGTAGCAGAAACATCTTGAAAACAAACTTTTGGGAAAAGTGAATCTCCCCTCCCCCTTTAAAAAATTTTATTGGCTTGTGGTTTACATATCATACAATTCAATAGTTCTCTCACACCGAGAAGAGCTGTGTAATGATCAGCGCAACCGGTTTCAGAACATCTTCTTCGTTCTTGTACTCATCGGTATCAGTAATCAAGGCTTACTTACAGTGCAGGCAGATGAAACCTGGAGCCTTTGCTCATCAGCTGTCTGCACTTCTCCAAGGAGGACCACCTATTTCCTGGTTCTAATGGAGTTCTGGGAGGGGAGGGGGGGCCCACACATGTAGCTCCTGGGTACCAGTCTGTTATTTGACTGCTAGACAAAAGGCTGACAGTTCAAACCCACTCAGAGGTGTCTTTTGCAAGGCTGGCTTGGTGATTGTCAGCCTGGACAACCCAATCCGGCAGCGCTCCTCTGCACACCGAGTGATCATGAGTCAGGGTCGACTCCAGGGCCAACTAACAGCACAGATTTTCACATCGATTGGAACTCTTTGCTGTGCCATTTCCTGGAATGGAATCAGTAAGTTTCACTGAGTTTTCCTTCATTGCTTCCTTTTACCTCCCTTCCTTTCTCCTTATCTCCATTTTTTTTTTTGCATTCTCTCCTTTCTCTCTTCTCCCCCTCTTCCTCCCTCCACTATTCATGCCTTCATCTATGTAAGCACTCAGGAGCTTTATCAAGTACCTACCATGTACTGATTGCTGCGTGATGCACTGTGAATATAAAGATACATAAGATAAGCTGATACTATACCTTCATTATCTTTGCTTTAGTTTCCAATGGGGCCCAAGTATCCATAGAGATACTGTCATTTATTAGGTAGCTGTTATAGGTGAGGTATTTTCACTGAGCTCATCCTACTGAAGTTTGCCCAGAGGTTGGTATTATTACTATTCTTCTTACACAGATGATAAGTTTAGGTTCAGAGCATTTAAATATCAACCCCAAGGGCATACCACTCCTTTGAGAAAGAGTCGAAGGTTTTCTTCTCGTGGTTCTGAATACAAGCCCAGCACTTCCCCCACTGTGTCTGCCTATCATCTAGGAAGGGCTGTGCTTTCCCCTTTATGCTTTGCACCATGGGCTGCGCATGTAGCTTGCAAAATGAAGGTTTGTATGGCACCAGGCTCCAAGTGGTCTGATGGGATCCTCATTTCCCTACTTGTCCTTGGAAGCATTGGTTAGCATTTTCACGAGTACACAGATTTTCCCTATTTAGGAAACTGGAAAAGGTTTTGACTTCTGTGTCGACAGCAAGGTAGAGAAACCTCAGTTAGGTCAGGAGACATGAAAGCACCAGTGAAGGCCTGCATGTGTCCTACACACACATCTACCCTGACGGGAACTGGTGACAGAAAACACACAGTCAAAAAAATCCCCGTGGTACAAATGATCATCTGGATCAGGTCCACTCTTGAAATTATGATAGGAAGATCAGATTCTGTTTAAATGTTGACAAATTAAACACACACAGACGCACGCATACTTGCATGCACACACACACACGCACAAGATGCACAGAGAATAATGTAACAAACATTGTCTACTCATCGCCCAGAAATGAGAAATGAAATAAAAATTTTGTCATGTGTCTCAAGATGAAAAAACATACAAGCAATCCAGCATGCCTCCTAAACACCATCCACTCACTCCACACCAATGCACACCATCAAAGGTCTGATTTCCAATCCACTATTTTATACAATTATATGAACAGATATGTTTTCATGAAAATGTGTAGTATTGTTTGTGTGTTCATGAAAATGTGTAGTATTGTTTGTGTGTTTCTTATAAGAACTGTGCCATTCTACAACTTGTATTTTATTTTCCATACCACTGTTTCTTTGAACTCTGGGTTATATACAAAGATTCACTGGAGTCCTTTTAGAAGCAGTATAGGATTTTGTCAAGCGAATAAAATGATTTTCTATGGCTATTTCTACTCCTGTTGATGGCTGCTGAGATTGTTAAAAATAATGTGCAATAGAAATGCTTACACAAGTTTCCAGCCTTCATACAAATGTTCTAATTCCTGTGAGGTATTTAGCTAGAACTGAACTCGTAGGTGGTATTCTCAAAGTGTAAACTCACTGCCATTGGATCAGTGGCAACTCACAGCAAGCCTATAAGACAGGTCCTGCAGGTATCTGAGATTATAAATCCTTTTTTCCCCCCAATTATTTTATTGGGCACTCTTACAGTTCTTTTTGTTTTTGTTTTCTTTTTGGGCATCACTGCTCTCCGGTGGTGGAAGTAGGAGGCCCAGCCCCACTGCTGGAATTGAACCTCCGTCCCAGTGAGCCGCAGTCCCGCGCACAACCACTACGCCACCGGGGCTCAGCCCCACTCTTACAGTTTTTATAACATTCAATACATCATTTGTATCAGAGATTATAAATCGTTATAGGAATAGAAAGCTTCATCTTTCTCTCTCAGAACAACTAGTGCTTGTGCACTGCTGATTTTGCAGTGAGCAGCCCAGTGCATAACACACTTTGCCCTCAGGTCTCCTCGGTTGTCTACTAGGTGTAGGTTTCATTTGATCATCAATTGATAAATTACTCTGTAAAACTGATATATACACTAGTTAAAAAACTCCCCCAATGCACTGGAATATAAGTTCTCTATGAACTTTACAAAGGCACTCTGGTAGTGTAATGGGTCGTGTGTTGGGTTGCTAACTGCAAGGTCAGAAGTTTGAAACCACCAGCAGCCTCACAAGAAAAAAAATGAGACTTTATTCTTCCAAAAAAGATATCGTTTCAGAAGCCCACAGGGGTAGTTCTTTGTCCCTACAAGTTGGAAATGATTCAAGAGCAGTCAGTTATTCCTTCTTTGTCACAAGATACTCTCAAACTTTTAAATCTTCGTTAAATCTGATAGACTAGCTTAGTTCATATAGAATTTTGCCAAATTATTGGTATGACTGGGCATCTTCCCATATGTTTTTGGCGGCTTAGCTTTCTTGTGAATTGTCAGACTTTGTCAATTCCCCCCACTGACAGATTTTCATGGGTTTCATTTAAAGAGGCATACATTATAGAAATTAACTGTGAAACTCACTTGGTTGTTGCAAACATCTTCTTTAACAAAGTAATTATTTTTATTTAGAAAAAAAATGTACGAGGTCAATTACAAAAGCATCAAGAACTTTATTCTTAAACACATATAAGATGGCCTATAGTGTCACTACATTTGGGTGGACAATGTTTAACAACTTCTGCAGATCCAAGCCAAAACATCTCTTCAAAGGCCTTCAAAATTCTTCAGAGTTCATGCCCTTGTGAGTTAGACAGAGACAAATATAGCCTATACACAGATGGGCCAACCAAGAAGAACAGACTTTACTTTTGCCGGATCTACAAGCCTCACAAGAGCCCCACAGTAGTTTCATGAAGTATAATAAACTGACCATAGTTTAGGCGTCTCTGATTTAGAATGCTAAAGTTGACACCGGTTGGTCATTTTACATCTTGAAGTTCAGGGTTCATTATGAAACTATGCTGAACTAGGTCTTTGGAGATTTTACTCATGCCTTCTTCAGATTGGATAGTGGTTTCTATGGATTGAGAGCTGTGGGAATGCACATATGTGGCACACAGCTGGGATAGCTATGTCAGTACAAATGTACTCACTCTGTGGATGCAAGGTGTTTGGCTTGGTTGACAATCCAATATGCAGAGGGAATATGCTGAACGTTTTCTGTCCATCACTACATACTGGATTCCATTGTTGTATCAGATGACCCTATGATCTTGATGTCATCCAGGTGGTCAAAATGGACAAAATCTTCGGTCTCATGGATCTTAATTCTGGGCGACAGTGAAAACGGTAATGCCAGGGAGCGTGAACTGAATAAGATACAACAGAACTGGGCAGCTGTGTGCTTGTTTCCATTGTTGCAAATGCAGTCTCAGTAGCTTCCTGAACAGGGACTATTGTATTGGTGATCAGTCTTTCCTATAGACAGACACACAGAGCGAAAGCCAGTTGTCCTTAACTCACTTCCCACTCACAGCAGTGCCACTTGCCTATGACAGATTAGACTGGCCACCGGAGCGTTTTCAGTGGCTGAATTTTTAGGAGTAGATCAGCAAGCTTTCTTTCCACGGCACCTCAGGGTAGATTCAAACTTCTCACCTTTCTGTTAGCAGCAGGGCACGTTAAACCTGGGACTCCTTGAGAGTCCAGGATGTCCAGGATAAAGATATGGAAAAGCCAAACCAGAGTTCCCCATCACTTCCCTCTCAGGACATAAGATCCATCTCTTTCTGTGCCCCCCCCCTCCCTTTGGAGCCATTTATACAAGCCTGGAGACAGCTTTTCATGAAAACATTGAATGATGATATATGAATCATCTGACGAAGTTAACGAATTTGTGGAATATGCTCCCTTGGGGGAATAGTTTACACACAGACAGGCTCACTCGATTTGGTGGTGGGCTCAGGCTAAATTGTTGTGCGTTTCTAACTACCTCCCTCGCCAGGAGTCCACCCCCCGGCAGCTATCATTCTTCGAGTCAACTGTTCACATCCTGCAGGCATCGTAAACTATGACCCATGAGATGGTGTACCTACCGGCTGGTGACTGAGACTGGCGCTGAGTTCATCGATGAAGACAGCTGTTTGCACAAAAATGGGCAGACTTTCTAGCTATTCGCTTAGCACGAACTTCCTTCTTTTTTCAAACACTCAGAAAAAGAAAACAAAAAACCTGTTCCGTGTCCCTCACAGTGTCGAGCAGGCATTTCCATAGACTCTTGGCCCCTCTCCCTAGTGCCCCCCACAACCACCCCCGAAAGAGAAAATCGCCTTTTTGGTTTTGCTTTCCTTTTGCCAAGCACTTAAATCAGCCGATATCTCACAAGTAACTTCTGATGGGATTCACGGTTTTGTTCGGTTTTGTTTATTTTGCGGGCGTCAGGACAGGCATCTTCAAATTTCCTCCTGTTTGAAATGCGTTAGGAAGTCATCGTCTGATCTCGCAGACGGATGGGTTGCTGCCTGGACAGTAACTTCCTCACCCAAGTCCCCCGGCCTCTGCAAGGAGCGGGTCTCCTCGTGCAGACAGCAAACGAAAGCGCTCGCTGGTCTTTTGAAAAATACTCCGACATTTGGTGCATTCTTCAACCCAGTTCGTCAAAGTCTTCGTAGGCAAGAGAGGATGAGAACATTGGTTTCCACGCACATAGGTAGCAGGACTTCGGGGCCGAAGTTTCTGCAAAGTTATTTTCTCTTTTGACCGTGAGGCTGCTCCGGTTTATCCCTCATCTCAAAACCGCTGGTCGCTCGCCGGGCGATCGTTCTTAGAGCAAGAACAGCTCTATTGTCCTGCGCATCCTTTGAGGCTGAATCGCCCCCCCCCCCCCCCACCATTATTGCCCTCTGTATGTGCGCCCGCCAACCAGACCGCCTGCATTAGGAGCTGAAACAGCCTTAGGGGAGCAGGGTGTCACGTTGGCGACAGGGTTCGGGCTGGCGGCAGGCTCGCCCGCAGGGGTTAAAGTGGGGGCGGGGGGGCGCCCGGGTCAGCGCCCTCGAGGTTGGGGGCCTCGGGCAGAGCCGCGCTGGAGCCGCGGTGCCCGCCAGACCGCAGGGTCGCGCAGCCCCGCGCCCTCCAGAGGGCACGGCCGCCTGCTCGCTCGCGACCTCGCGGGGATCCTGCCTCGGCGACAGTGCGCGTCGTGGGGCCGGCGCGGGCGCGGCAGAGGAGAAGCCCAGGCCTGGGGCGGAGAGGAATGAGGGGCCGGGTGCCGGGGGGATTTCCTCCCTCGCTTCCCCCTCCAACGGGAGCGGAAAATGTGATTTGCTGTGCATTCCAGGCGCGGTTCCCTGGGGTGACCTCTGCCAGCCGGCCCGGGAGGGGGGAGCAGACAAAGAGGCGAGGCGGGCGGAGAGGGGACCCCGCGGGGAAGTAGGAGGGGTGCGGGGGGCGGGGGCAGTCCCGGGAAAGGGGGCGGATAGCGGGTCCGGCGGCGGAGGCGGCGCCTGGCCAATGGAGAGGCGCGGCCCGGGGCGCCGCGCTCCGCCGCCGGCATTTAAACGGGGGACGGCGCGATGCCCGACACTCGGGGCGCTCTCCGCGGACCGGGCGATCCAGCGCGCAGCCCGAGCGTCGCTCCCCGTCCAGCGGACCCCAAGCTGAGCCCCGGCGGCTCTGGCCGCGGCCGCACCCCGCGCCACGCGTCCCCAGCGCCGCCCGGAAGACCCGCCGCACTGACAGGTGAGCGCCCAGGCGCCGGGCAGGGGTCCGCCGACGCCCTCGCTGCCGCAGTCGCCGCCTCCCGCGCCGGTGCCCGTGCCGGGCGTCCGAGGGCCTCGCGCGGCGCCGCCGGGTCTCTGCAGCTAAGGTCGCCCCTGCGATGACCTCCTGGGGCGAGGTCTGCAGCCAAAGCAAGGAGGTGGGGTGTCAAGCCGGGGCGGGATGAGCCCCCGTCCCCCTTTGAAAGCCTGGAGCCTCCCCGCTGGTTTTTGGTGTCCTTGGGAACCGCGCCCGCGAGAGGGGTGGGCGCCGGGCGGCCGGGAGTGGGGTGGCCGGGGCGCGGGGGGCAGTTCGGGGGTCCTAGGGGTCGTGAGAACCTGCCGCTTCACCGCCGACCCCGGCAAGTGACTCCGAGAGAGGCCCAGAGGTCCGAGGCCCTGTCCCGCCGCTGGGGACGCCAGGGGTGCTCTTCGGAGGCCCCGGAGCCATCCTTCGGTGCGTACCAGCCTCCCAGGAATCGGGGTTCGGCCCGTTCTCCGGTCCCAGGGGTGAGCCGGAGATGCGGACCAGCGTGCGCCGCCGAGAGTCGGATCCCGGCGCAGTGGACCCCGAGGGGCGCTGCATGGTCCTCGGGAATTCGGTGTGTAGCTTAGACGCGAGAGTCCTGTGAGTGCTCGATGTTCCCCTCGCGGTACTCCCTGCAGGCAGCGGGGTGCTCCCTCCCCTGGGCCGAGCCTCTCCCGGTTCCCCCAGTGTCTGGGCTGAACGACTCCAGGAAAGAACGTTCCAGGCTCCGGGCAGAGACCACCGGCCCAGTGCCCCTTCAGTACGTACCGCAACGTCTGCCATAGAGGCCCAGTCTCGCCTTGCCTCTCAGGGCAGCGCCCGCGACGGACGACGCGGGACTGGCAGCAGGAGACTGGTGTCCTGCTTGGTGTCCGAAGGCCCCAAACGCCAGGGTCTTAAATGCCCCGCCCGGCTTTCCAAGACTCTGAGCGCTCAGCAAAGCCGGGGAGTCGTCGGGGCTGTCACCTCGTGCCCCGAGCGGAGACGTATGTAGCCCACAGCCGAACAGAGGAGTTCGCCATTGGGCCTGGCAGTCCTGTCTTCTGGGCCCTGCGCCGCCCTGGCAGTTGTGCCCTAACTTTAGCAAGGCGGGCGTTTCTCCCGGGGGCGTCAGCTAAGGGTGGCAGGACGACCTGATTGAGCCGGCTGGGTGGAAAAGCCTTCTGCAGGTACTCAGCACGGGTTTGCCGGAGCTCCCTTCGCCCAGACTGGCTTCTCCCTGAGGCCAGCTGGGGAACTGGGTCCTTTTTAGACAGCGGCAAATCGAATGTCGATGTTAGGAGTTAAAAATCGCATTTTAAAGTGTTCGGGGGAGGGGGCCTAGAGAGAGAGGCTGCCTTCCGTAGGTAATTGGATCTCCCGCTGGAAAGGGCAAATCTGAGCGATGTACGCCACTGTTTATGTTCCCTTTCGAGATGGTGCCAGGACACGAGTTAAATAAAACAATCGATTGTGTTAAGTGGGTCGCAAGGGTTGTAAGCTGTCCCAGGGGCTCTCCGAATAGTGACTCCTCCCAGCCCGGCTGCACACACGAGTGAGATAAATGTCACAGAAGAGGTTAAGATCACCCTCATGGATCTCAGGGTGAGGAGTCCTCTTTCACGCGCAAGGCGACCCCCCCCCCCCACACCCATTGTAGTTTTTCTTTTCCGAAAGGAGGCAAGAAGGGGCAATTGAGACAGACTTTCCAAAGCGAGGCAGAATGGATGTTACGGAAACTGCGGTCTCATCGCTCTCAGCACACACCTCGAGTGGACAGCAGTGGGCGGTTTGATTACTATCACCGGACGAACTTAGTTGCCATGGAGTAGATGATTCCAAATTGTTAGCTGTCACTAATTATTTTAAGAGCCCTTTAGAACTGTAGTTGGTGTGTGTGTGTGTGTGTGTGTGTGTGTGTGTGTGTGTGTGTGTGTGTGTGTTTAACCTCTAGGTCATCGTCGGAATTAGAGTCTTTTGTAAACTTTGTAATTTCACAGGTTTTCTATTTTCTTTAAAGTTTCTTTTGAACCACATGTTTTGGTAACCCACCCTCTGTAGGAAATCCAGGTTGACCACAGTAATCCTACTCCCAGGGGCTCCCCAGGGAGGAACAGAAACCTCGAACCCTCCTGGGAATAGAGACCCATTCCTGCAGGACTCTCCAAGCTGAAGTGGCCTGCCTAAAAGCGATTATGCATGAAAGTGATAACATCGAGTTCAATACTAACCTAATTTCATTTAACTGTTAAGCATGCTCAAATGCCGGGAATTTTTATATTGCAGACCCTTCTCCCCAGAAACTCCTGTGTTAAAAAAGGGAAAGAAAGGGGAATTCTGTGGATGGCGAGGCTGAGGCACATGTGCTAGCACAGAGGAAAGGAACGCTGGGGAGGGCGCTATCCAAAGGCAAGTGTTAGCAGCCCGTGCCTTACATCTGCAAGGGATTTTCTTGACTTTTAACATATGCTCTTAGAAATGCAAAGTACAACAGGAATGCCTGGGACAGGAGGGAAGCCTTTTCCTTCACATAGCTACAAAATAGATGATCATTTGGTTTACAGCAGTATACAAGCCCCATTGCATTCGAGAACAAATCCACGTGTCCCTTCTTAGCTGGGGCTGGTGTCAGGAGAATCACTGTTAAAAGACATTTCTTCGGACCCAACTCGTCTCTCCCCCAACATATTCCTAACCTATTCTGAATCAGGATTCTCTGATGAGTAAACGAGAGGACATTTTATCTATCGCATACGCTGCTGTGACAAATATACAAGAGAAAATGTGATCTAGGTGATTGCACAATGCCCGGCATAGGAAAGGCTCAAGAAACAATGGTTAGTGTTTATGACTGGAGTTGGCGTGGGTACACATAATAGCAGTGTACAGCATTTGTCTATCTTGCAGGGTGGCTCTGGGATTAAATCCTGAAAGTTCATCCACATAATGATTAATTTAAATCTCCTGTTCTACTACAGACCTCTAAGTTGATTGCCGTGACATAATAGTGCTCAGTAACCATTTAATAACTATGACCTTCTAACTCGTTTCCTGTTGACGTTGAGAATTTTATACAATCAATCATTATTCAGTACAAAAATCTGTCAATGAGCATAGAGCGCCTGAGATAATTAACCACCAGGTGGTCCCCTCTGTTCTCTGTGTGATGCTGTATTCCAGCTTGGGTTCCCCTGAATGGTCTTTGAAATACGAAGGCTGTGGTTAGGTCTGCTGGAAGAGTGTGACTTTATTCTCCACCATCACCAGTGTACCAACCATTAGCTTTTAAATATATGTGTATATATATGTATGTATATATATATGTATATATCTTGTCTGGGAAGGAAAAAAAACCCAACTCAGGATATTGTAGAGAGTTTCCCCATTTCATTTCTAAAAGTGGATTATCATTTTAAGAATTCGTGGTCAAAATAAAAATAGCCAATTCACTATCTCCTATTTTGCTCTTCCCTAAGGATTATTTCTTGGAAAAAGGAACAGCTGATGTTAAAACGTGGTTGTCTACCCGAAAGGCACTTGCTGTCACTTCCATTATGTGTTATATTGAAAAAATAATTTTATGGCATATCTGTTTGAAGGCCTTTCAAAAATTTGATTCATTAGGAGAACTCAATCCAAAGTTCAGGTGCAGACATCTGGCATCCTGACCATTCCCTTTACTGGAAATCCACTCAGAACTCCTTTTAATTGGATTGGAGTGGGTTTGTTAGCTAAAATAAGAAATAGGATGAGAACAGTGCAGAAAGGAGCTGGGGTAAACTTTACAAAAGACATCAGATCCCACTCCTGTGGAGTCAAGAACATTGAAAACAGGTCGCGCATACTATTTTTATCTCAGAGTTCCCCAGAATTAGAAGATGGTGTTCTTAGAGCCACTGTGAGGCTTGGAATAAATCCATAGGACATGCCAAGGGCAGAGGTGGTTAGCATGACTTATCTTGCCTGCGTACTTCTACTTGTTTCCCTTCTACACTTGATTTTGTTGCTGAGAATACACAGGGGGAAAAAACTCCATATTTCATGCAAGTAACACATGTTATATATGTTATATGAATTTTGCAAACCGAGCAGCCCCAGTCATGTTAGTTTTCGGGGCGCACTGTGCATGTGCATGCATTATTGCTGTGGATGAATTGTATGTGAAAAACAAAGTACACGGACGGATTCAACAGTTTCCCTTGATTGGCAGCTCAGTGGCATTGATTACATTCTTTAAACTGTGCAATCACTTTCACTTTCCTTTTTGGGCTGTTCCTCCTTCATTAACATAAACTCCCTGCTCCACCTCTCGTAAGCTTCCTATCTAATCATTCAAATTGCTGTCATCAAGTTGTTCCCATAGAGAGAGTGCTTGAAAGAACAATGTTCTAGGCAGACATTTTTTTTTTTTTTTACCAGTTAAACTAAACTATTGTTTGGCTTTAACGGTTTAAGATTTAGAGGTTATTTTTGGTTTAAGGCTTAAAGATGGACTCAGGACAATAGTTTTCAGGGGTTCATCCACTCTGCAGGAAGTCTTGAGTCTGTGATCTTGTTCTGCATTTTGAGCAAGATTTCCCTATTACACATTTTGTTGGACATATTCAATGATTTTAGCAGGGAATCATCTAGTTCTTCTTGTCTTCCAATAAAGGAGACCGTTGTTCAATCAGTCGCACGTTACATCTCCTCATATTTTGTTCCTGGTCTTCTATTGTTTCAGATGGAGAGAAACCCATTGCTGTGACCTGAATGGCCACTTACACTCACATTTAAGACCACAGGGACTGCACAATGAACTAGGGAATGGGACAGAAACACTGAACTTGTTATTCGTCCAATTAGCTGAGATGTTCATGAAACCACAATCGAAATCTCCAAAGGAAGGACCCAAATTCCACGAGGTGTTTGGTGGTACATAAGCAACATGGCAACTCCTTTTTTTGGTGCCATTATTGTAAATATATCTATCACACAGGTTTTGCTAATTCAACTTTTTTTGGGGGGGGAGGGCATCACTGCTCTCTGGTGGTGGGAGCAGGAGGCCCAGTCCCACTGCTGGAATTGAACCTCCATCCCAGTGGGCCACAGTCCCGCGCACAACCACTACGCCACCGGGGCTCAGCCCGGCTAATTCAACTTTTTATAAGTATGTTACTATGGATAGCAATGACATTAATAGGCTGTGGAAAATCTACCCTTAATCAGTGCAAAATTTCCATTATCATGAACCTCAATTCCCCACACCTGGGAACCAACTTTTTCTGTGTACATTTGGATTCTCTTGTTGTTTTTGTTGTTGTTGTTTTAATAATGGAGATCATATGATATTTGTCCATTTGATATAGGCTAATTCCACTCAACAAATGTCTTCTAGTTCCATCCGTACATGTATTCTTGTAGCACGTATTCTGACCCTATTTTCGCTATTGGCTGTGTACTATCTCATTGTTTGCATGCATCATGCCTTGCGTATGCATTCATATACTGACGGAAATTTAGGTTGTTTCCATCCTTTGGCCATTGTGACTCCAATGAACACTGTTTGGCCTTTTTTTTTTTTAAGTGTCTGCTGCCTTTTGAGTGGAGCACAGGTGGTTTTGTGGTTTATAGATGAGCTCAAATATGGTTCTCTTCTCCCAAAAACGTTTCCAACCTCAGAAACCCAATGGGGCTGTTCTCTTCCGTCCTGTAGAGTCTCCTTGAGGTGGAATTGACGTGAAGGTAGTGAATTTGGTTTGGTTTTTTGGGTCTATACCTAGAAGTGAAATTACTTGGACACATGCTAGTTCTGTTTTTGGTTTGTGGAGAACTCCCATGCCATTTTCCACAACAGTTGACACCATTTGCATTCCCACCTACGGTGAATAGGGTTCCCATTCCCCCACATCCTCTCTAACATTTATTATTGTTATATGTTTTTGATTTTTAAAACAGCCTTAGCCATTCAGAGTTATTAGAGGTTTTTGATTACTGTTATCCTTATTATTAGGCGCTGTTGAGTCACTTCAGACTCTTCAAAGAGACCCTATGGACAAAGATGAGACACTGCCTGATGCTGTACGATTACTGTCGTGCTTGAGCCCACTGGTGCAACCACAGTGTCCGGGCATCCCATAAAGATCTTCCTAGCATGATGCCCTTCTCCAAAGACTGGTCTCCTGACAAAAGATTCAAAGTACATGAGACCAAGTCTGGCCATCTTCTCTTCTAAGGAACATTCTGACTGGACTGCACTCAAGACAGATTAGTTTGTTCTTCTTGGAGTCCACGGTCCTTCCAATATTCTTTCCCAATACCAACATTCAAATGCTTTCATTCTTCTGCAGCCTTCTATATTCATTGTCCAGTTTTCACAAGCATACGAGGAATTGAAAATATCATGGTCTGGGCCAGGTGCACCTTAGCTCTTACACGGACATCCTTGGTCTTGTGCAGTTGATTTACCCAGTGCAACAATGATCGTGGATGTGGTCGGGGTAGAAGACTCTGAGATTACTTATGCCCTACATGACAAGTGGATTGGAATGGACTACAGTGACCAACCCACCAGCCGTGCTAGGGGGAAATGATGAAATTGACTGCTTCTGGAAAGGTTTGTCCTCTATGGGCTTGCCTAAGTTCAGTATGCTAAAAGAGAAGTAGGGGTGGAATGATAGTGTGAAGCATGCTAGCAGAGAATAATTGTGGAGGAAGCGCCGCATGAAATTAGGATCATTTTACTTGGAGATGCACACATGCACGAAGGGGAAGTTGAGTCAGGTTTAAAAAAAGAACGGTAATACTGTCTGCAAAGGAAACTTGCAGAGAGGATTTAATAGAGCATCATGTTATGCTCTGAGTCCATGAGAGGCAGCATTAACTGAATGACGTGCGGGCCACTTCATAAATGGAAAATACCAGCAAATGTTTGCAACTCATGGTTGCTCCTGGGTGATAATTCATGGCAGCTTAAAAGTGGATTAGCATTTGAAATTTTTTAAATATGTTTTTTATGGAGCCTCGTGTTAGGCATTGTTGTGGCAAACAGTTAGAAGACAGTCCCTGCCCTCCAAAAATTTACATCTCCTTGATTTTCTCCCTACTAATGATATTTAGTGGTAATACAGGAAGGATGTCCAGAGCAAAAGGCTGCCATTTGCATCCTGAGTAATCAAGACTAGGTTTGAGAGTGGGGAGAACAGGGTGACTTAACCACAGTGAGTGGTCCTCATCCCCTCACTCTTGTTAATATGACCAGCCTCTTTCAGAGCCCAGGATCAGTCTGAGATGCTGAAGTCTCTGTAGATGGAGATTCTTGAAGATGGCCTTTACGCCTCTCTGTTGAGGATGGTTAAGGACTCTAAAGCTTTGCATTCAACATGGAAGATCACTAAAGTGTAGGCATTTTAAAAACAAACAAAAAGCATTTTGTAGTATTTTGCAGAGCTAATAAGTCTTCTCTCTAGAGAAACTTTAATTTTGCAAAACAAAACCTACTAGCTTGCCCTTCTAGATCCCTTTGGCTTATGGGATATTGTGCACCCATGGGAAAAGGAAGTCTGTCCAAATTAAAACTGAAAACCACTCCTGACTGATTCTGAATTCACTGCTTTCTTGTTGGCTTCTGCTATCGACATGGCAGGAGAGTGGAGTTGGAGGTGGAAGTTGTGTGTGTGTGTGTGTGTGTGTGTGTGTGTGAGAGAGAGAGAGAGAGAGAGAGAGAAAGAGAGAGAGACTTCAACTCGAAGACAAACCCAAGGCATTCTGCTGGAGATCTTTCTTAGCCAAAGAAAGGCTAGTATTTGGAAGCTCCCTGGTCTAGAATGAGTTTGTCAGATTGCATAAACCAGAAACCCCAAATCCTGCTCTTGGTTCCATTGCTTATTGGCATGTGTGATGTCCTCTTGGAAAACAAAGAATGGTTACCTTGAACATTAGAGTTCTACACAGAAACCATCCTTTCCATGAGTCCCATGCTCTATGCCAGAGACTTGTGCCATAAGGCCTTCATGTGTCCCAGACTAGGTATTTCTTTGAAGGTTGGTGTGAGCATGAACAGAAATGTGGAGGCCCAACTTGTGTGGATAAAAAGCTTTGCATTTTGTACAGTGTCTTCAGGGAGGGGATGGCCTCATGAAGGGACCCATCCTATACAGTGGACATTCCCATTGAGTCCCCGATTGGCGTGGGAGAGGATGGGCTTGGAGGATTGTGGCCCAGGAGTGCTGAACTGGCCTGGAGGCCATTGTACTCATGAATGTGGGGTCAGACTGAGGCATCTACCTAAGGCCAGCTTTTGTGTTTCACTTTTAAATTTGGGCAGTAGTTGAATTCTATTTCAGATTTGGGGCCTAATTGCATAAACAAGAGAAACTTGTGAAAGTTTCTAAAGTCTACAGTGAGCCACAAGATGGCTCAAGTTATCCTGGTCTCTGGAGAAAATCAGCACTGTTTTATAATGTAACTTTTTAAATATATGATTTTTTTTTAAAAGACAAAGCAGGGGAATTATTTGGTTGTTGTGGGGGCAAAGATGGCTCTGTTTAAAGAACAGGGAGGCTATGGCATCAAGAGAGAGAAGCCAGGGCGGAAGCCAAAGTCAGAGCAGGCGCTAATTGCCACATGCTCAGCTTCAAATTCGTCCTCGTCCCCAAGTGTTAGGTGAATGTTGGAAAGACGGTGTCGTTTAAAGATATTTTAACTTTAACCTTCAACTCTTTTAATTCCACCTTATTCTTGGGTGGAATGGTCTTGCTGGCAGAGGACCTGCCCCTCAGAGAAGGTAGATTAAATATCCTTTGCCTTTTGATCGCTGCTCTAGTGCAGCAGTTCTCAACCTTCCTAATGCCAAGACGCTTTCATACAGTTCCTCATGTTGTGGTGACCCCTCAACCATAGAGTTACTTTTGTTGCTGTTACCTCGTCACTGTAATTTTGCTACTGTATGAATTGGGCAACCCCTAGGAAAGGGTCCTTCGGCCCCCCCCAAAGGGGTTGACACTCACAGGTTGAGAACATCTGCTCTCCTGAGTAATACTAACTTCTTGTCCGACTGGGACAGGGCTGAGATGATAAGGTTACTGTTAAATGGCAATTAGACCTTCTTCGGCAGCCCTCATGCTGTAGGCTCCATGGGATGCTGACCGCAGGGTCTACAGTTCAAACCCACCTGTCGCTCCGAGGGAGAAAGATGGAGCTGACCACTCCAGTAAAGAGTTCCGGTCTTGGACACCCCCGAGGCAGCTGCGTCCAGTTCTAGCCGGTCTCTGTGCATTGGAATGGACTTGCTGGCAGTGAGCTTGAGTTTTGAGAGCCCCAGTGGCGTAATGGTGAAGCATGGCCAACCACCAAGTTGGAGTTTACACTCCTCAGCAGCTTTTCAGGAGAAGAGGCAGGGCAGTCTGCTCCCACTAGGGTGAGAGTGCAGGGGACCTGACAGGGTAGTTCTACAATGTCAACAGAGCAGGGGCAAACACGTGTCTTTACAGCTGCTGTTCTTTAGCTTGGCAACCCTGGGAGGAAGAGGGGACCGGGTGTCCTGATGCCGGTCAACTCAGTGTGATATCCAGAAGAGGGAGGCCTCCGTGAGGAATGTGCAACGGACTTCATTGACCAGCTCCCTCCCTCCCTCCACATGTTAGTCATTCCCTCTGAGTCCGCTGGAAGTGCTGCGGCCTTGCTGCTCCACAGAAGGAACCTGCATGTGACACCCCAAGAGGTTGCTCTCCATGTTTGGGAAGCACTGGCCCAGGAGAATCTGAATTGTCTGAACGCTTCACCACTCACCCTTAACAACACGCATCTCTTCCAGGTTCCCCCCTCTGTCTGAAGATCCCCTTTAGAGTCACCCCCATGGCACACACACAGCATTCCACTCCTCTGTGGCCGGGGGCTTTGAACCCACCCAGTGGCAGGGCGATTTGGTTTTGTAAGGTCACAGCCAAGAAGATCCTATGGAATGAGGAAGTTTGATAAGTTGTTGAAAAGAAAAATGAGGTGGCTGAGCCCCGGTGGCATAGTGGTTGTGCGTGGAAATGCGGCCCACTGGGTTGGAGGTTCAAATCTAGCAGCAAAGCTGGGCCTCCTACTCCCACCACCAGGGGGCAGTGATGCCCATAAAAAAAAAAGAAAAGAAAAGAAAAATGATGAGATGGCCTATACAACCCCCACATAATTCACAATAAAATGCAAACATTTGAAAACCCCACTTACTCTGGAACACTCGAGTCACCATGAGCTGGAATTGACCAGGGCCTTGATTTTCTCTCTTCTAATTTGCGTTCTATCCATTTTCTTTTTTCTCTCTCTGTGTCTTTGTTTTCCTGATTTTCCCAGTGTTTTCTGCACCTCCTCCTTTTCAATTTTTCATTGTTCATATTCTGTTGGCTTCTCTGACCCCAATGCAGCTCCAGGCGGCAGTCACCCTTCTCTCCCTCTCTCTCTCTTCCCTCCATATTTCACACTGAATGACAGATTGCACAGTTTAAATGGTAGGAAAATGAGTCATTGAGTGTCATTGAAAAGATAACCACTCTGAGGGTTCCCATATGACAGAAAAGTGTGCCCCAGACTGGCATCTTTCCAAGAGCACAACACCAAGTGTTCGATCTGGCAGAGCAGCTTGCCGGTTCCAATCCCTGATCTTTCAGCTGGCAGCCACGGCACCACCACTAGAAACTGTGTGCATGCCATAGTAGAGTGAAAGAACAGTGGTGGCAACTCCTGTACCTAATTCCAACATGAGACGATGTGAAGCGTCAAAGCGTCTTATGAAAGATGAGATTGTCCTAGTGTTCCCACCTTCCCTTAGGGTTAGTTCTCAGGTAGCCATCAGTTTTATTTCTAATGGTCTGCACCACCAAACTGGGGTGGGGAGTGTGTGCAGGGAATGCTTGCCTTTGCTTCGACGAAAGCCTTTGTTGAGAAGTCAATAGACTTCTCAAGATCAGACAGTGGATGGGGCATCGGTGCCAACTTCCCGTCAAGTTGCTCTGTCTTTGCTTGATACTTCCTGATGGCCCTGGGTCAGTCCTTCCCTTCTGACATCTGGCAACAAGGAGATGCCTCCTAAGACTTCTCATCAGCCAGGCACAGCTGAGAAACC
>PVJH01037586.1:0-17848 GCA_004026705.1 Nesogale talazaci | reverse complement strand
CGCAAGGCCCAGGTGGAGATGAGCGTGAAATAGGAGATAGGTTACTACTGGGCGCCCTTTCTTCTCAGAGTGCTTTCCAAGGTAGCAAGATAATTTGTAGGAGCCCTCATGACTCAGTGGTTGGATGTTTGGCTGCTCACCGAACGGCGAGTGGTTCACACTCACCACACCACTCCGTAGAAGAAAGATCAGCAGTCTACACTGGAATTATGTCAGCCTCGGCATCCCTAGTGGGCAGGTGGTCTCTATCTTCCTGGGTTGATATTCCCAAACCAAACTCACTGTCATCAAGTCAATTCCGATTCAGGGTGAGCCTATAGGACAGGGTAGAACTGCCTCTGGGCTTTCCTAGATAGTAGCTTTTTAAGGGAGTAGAAAGCCCTGTCTGGCCTCTGGAAGGAGCTACTGGTGGTTTTGAACTGCTGCTCTTGCTGATAGAAACTCAATAACTAACTGCTCTGCCACCAGGCCTCCTATAGAGTTGATAGGAAGAGAAATTGGCTTGATGGCAATGAGAGGTTATCCCCCTCCCCCCTTTCTGCTGTTACAATTTGTATTGGCATCACAGACCCCATTAAAGGAAGCTAGCTTTTCTACTCCAAAGACCAAAGCTTTACCTCTTTCTGTAATTTTAATTTTATGCCCTCTAACACGGTTTAATTCTGTACATGAGTTGCGTTAGTGTGCTTGAGACTTCTTGGGACAAAGAGGTTCTTTTCAAGCAAAGAGTTGAGATGGTGCCACGGTGATGGTGGGTAGAAATTGTTACCGCGTCACCTCGAGTGGGCAATGTGGCAACGCCATCTGTATGTCTTAGAAGACAGTCATATATGGGCTACCAAAAAAGCGAGCACTCGTGGCGTGGTGAGTTAGGCATTGGGCTGCTAACCAGAGGGTTGTCGGTTTGAACCCATCCACTGCTCTGTGGGAGAGAGATGAAGCTGTCTGCTCCCGTGACAGGTCACATCCTTGAAAACTCACCGGGGAGAATTCTGCTTTGCCCTGTAGAATCACTGTGAGTCAGAATTGACTGGAGAGCAGTGAGTTTCTTTGGTTCTGAAAAGAATGATCTGGTTCAAATAGAAAATGGTTTGGCTTTGTTCTCTTCATGAAATGACGGCCCAGACTTTATTGATTTATTTTTACTTAATCTCTTGGCCTTGGTCATTGAGAAAGATAGGGGCGACCTCCTCCATCCATACCTTGACTGCTTTGGTAGCTCTCTACCCGGCATTTCTTCTCTGAATGCAGTCCACATCCGGCGAGAGCAATAACCTTCTCATGCCAGCATCCCAATTACGTGAAAGAACATCATTTTTATCGAGGCTGAGAATCAACTGCTGATGGCCCTTGTTGGCAGCAAAAGGCTAGGAGTAAAAATAGCCTGAAGACTGTCCAGTCTTAAATAATATATTTAATGATGAATTTTCCTTGGGAAAGTGTATCTTTCTGCCTGTTAAGCATCACATGACCCTTTTCAATAATTTATTTTGTAGGAGGAAAGAAAAAAAAGGATTGCTCCGAGAGCTTCTAGTCATGTGCTGTTGAGTGATGATCTTTCTAGCCCGGCTGAACATGTTGTGGTTCTCCCTACTCGCTCTCCTGTGTCTGGGCTCTTTTGCTGCTGACTGAGTGGAGCACACATGGGTTTCTCCTGGGAGCCTGTGCCCTTGAGGTGTGCTTGCCAGTGAGAACTGATGGCTTTTTTTTTTTCTGGTGGTCGTGGGCGCTACCCAGTGCCGCTCCTGAGAGCTGCCACTGGATGTGAACCGCCAAGCCCATGGGCTGCAGTCCCGCACTCAACCACTTATGCCACCAGGGCTCAGCCTGGCTTTTTTTTTTTTTTTTAAAGTAAATTATAGACCCTAAAAGTACTTTCCTCTTACTGGCATGGGGTCTTTCCTGCCTCCTGTCGGGCAGGGGGCAGGGTGGAGCTGCCTCTGCCGGGTTCTGAGGCTGTCAATCTTCACGAGAGCAGAAAGCCTTATCTTTCCCCCAGGAAGCTGCTGGGTAGTTTTGAACTGCTGACCTTGCAGATAGCAGGCCCCAGGCGTAGCAGTGCATTCATGACACCACAGAGGGTTCCTTTGGTCCCATTGCAGATTGCTTCAATGGCTTTAGGCCTGAGGCACCACCAAGTCCCAAGAAGTCCCAGGTGAATGACCACAGCAACAAGGCGAGCTCGGGTAGGCTGAGCTGAAGGTCACAGACCAGCGGTGTAAAACTGTCTATTCCCTTAGAGATTTCTAGCCCTGGAAATCCCGAGGGGCAGCTCTGCCCTCTCCAGTGGGGTAGCTGTGTGTCGGCATCCACTTGATGGCAGTGAAGTCGAGTTTGGGGAGTTTTCTTACCTGTGTGCTCCTTAGCATCCAGAAGGACTGGTGAAGCACCTCGGAAAGCTGGCGTGTGGGTGTGGCGTGTTGGGGATCAGTGGTCTCGTCCCTTCACCATGCCTCTGTCGCCATTCCACGTTCCTGAATTTGACTATGTAGCAGAAGTGCACTTCGGCGCACACACAACACAGTCTTTGTAATGCGCGAGCAGAGAGGTCTTTTGTTGTTGCTGTTGCTCCAGAGATGTATTGTATTTGAGGTTCAAAGGTCCCGCCAACCCTTTTTAAGGTAATCTAATGCCACCTGATGCAGGTAGAGCCGTAGCCTGTCAGTGCGCTCAGCCTCTGCCCTCATTCCATGGGGAGGACCATGCGCTGGATTCCCTTCTCAAGCAAGTTTTCCTTTGGGTGTGGTTCAGACAGAATCTGGGTACGATGTCCCCCCCAGGGCTCGTGTAGACGCGCGAGTCCTACCAACTCTCATGTGCAGTCTTCTTGGGGGTCAAGCCCCGGGCTCAGCCGGGGTCACAGGAAGGAAAGCAAGCCTGTCCCCGTCCCGGGTGAACGCAGAGGCCAGAACCCTGGGGCTTTTATTTCGTAAAGTCGGCTACCACACATAAACAGCATGGCCGAGAGGAAAGAAAATCATCTCAGAATATGTTACTTTGCATACACCTCAGGCTTTGCCTAAAAAAGAAGTTATTTCGAACCATATGGCTGTTCATGTGTGCATTAAAGCCCGATTTAACCTGGGGGAGAAATGTAGATGGTGTTCATACATAATATGGAGTCAAACATGGGCACAGTCTGAAGAGAACGGAGAGGAAGGGGGAATTCCCTTGTTAAATATGTGCCCACTATGCCCACACCCGTCGGGGCCAGACCGTGGTGGTTACTCGCTGGGCTGCAAACCCCAAAGTCCCAAATTCAAAATCAGCAGCTGTTCTGCTGGAGAAAGATGAGATTTTTCTAATCCTGGAAAGAGTTCGTCTCAGAAACTCCCAGGGGCAGTTCTACCTTGCCCTACGGGATCGCCGTGAGTGGGGATTGATGCGATGACAGCGAGAGAGACGCCCCTTTCAGAGTTTGGGGAGTATGGCACGTCATGCCCGGGCTGCTCTCTGCAGGTGGCTGTGGGAGGCCAGCAGCCTCTCCCAGGGCGAACGATGAGGCTTTCTGCTCCCCGGAAGAGTTACAGTCTGGGAAACCCACAGGGGCGGTTTTACTGCCAGTCAGACTGTACTGGGTGGCAGCGAGCGTTTTGTTTGTGACACACCCTTCAGAGGATGCCTGGCCGCCTGTCAGGTAAGTGCTCAGAGGCAGACCCAGAGAAGTAGGCTGTGGAACCCACCCCCACCACTCCAAGGGGGGACGATGCAGCTGTCTGGTCCCATGGAGATGACAGCCTTGGGAACTTGACGGGGTGGTCCCCCCTGTCCTAGGAAGCCACAAAAGTGGGACCCACTGGACGGAGCACAGCAGGCTGTAGTACTTGGACTTTCGCTTGTTTGAGTCAATAGCCACAGAGGCCAATAGGAAGATACTGGAAGCACAGCTATTCATCGGCGTGCAGGTAAAATCATAAGGGAAGGTAAATTGTGGGAGGTGGCAGAGCTGGCATCAGAAAAGCCCCCCAAAGGACCCAACTCAGCTCAGAAAGACATCTCAGGTGTGACTTGGTGGTTCAGCTTGTGGCTGCGAGCCCTGGGAAGAAGGACAAGGCAGTCTGCTGCGATAGAGGTTACAAAACCCTCGGGGGCAGTTCTGCTCCACCTTTCAGGACCCCTCAGGTCGGAATCCGCTCCCAGTGATGGGCTTCAGCATCCTATGCGGAGTCCAGAGGACTTCATGACTGGGCATCTGTGGTTCTAAAAGTATGTCATCAATGAGGTTCAAGTGAAAAAGACTCAGGCTCCTCGATGAGGATGATTAGACCAGCTTGCCTTTGAAGGTCAATGGTTCAAAACCACCATCCGCTTGGGATGAAAGACATGGCTGAGGCTTTGTAAACATTCACAGCCCTGTTTCCTACTGAGATTGGGAATTGGGATTGGCTCCATGTCAGTGTGTGTGTGTGTGTGTGTGTGTGTGTGTGTGTGTAATCTTTTTAAAAAGCAAAACCCTTGTGCATGCAGAAAAATACCTGTCGGTTCTGAGCCAGACAGGCGCTCTTCCTTTGGGCGGGGCGGGGGGGGGTCTTTCGTTTTGCAGGGATAGCCCCACTGTGCTTGTCT
The DNA here is from genome assembly GCA_004026705.1 of Nesogale talazaci. Classification (NCBI taxonomy): domain Eukaryota; kingdom Metazoa; phylum Chordata; class Mammalia; order Afrosoricida; family Tenrecidae; genus Nesogale; species Nesogale talazaci. The sequence goes on along the minus strand of PVJH01037586.1, from coordinate 13,282 downwards.
TCAAAAGTAACTCTGCAGACATCCCCTCCCTCCCCCTTCATGGTCAAGAGCTTCTAACTTCTTGGAGTTGGTGACTCCCTTGTTTTAAATGAAAGTGATCAAACTTTAAAAACAAAGGCGAAGCTGTCTTCACGTCTAAAAATGTCACTCTTGTTCTGACGTGTCTCACTCAACAAGATTGTGTTGCTCCTCAGGGGCCAAAGGGTCTCTCCCCCTCCCTGCTTCTTCAGGGAGAATGCCTATTGGGCGATTATTTTTGCCCACCAACGGGGCACCTCAGAGCTGTGACTCTGTGAGACCTTCCAGCCCAGGGCTGGCTGGACTCACTGCAGGAATTAGCTAAACTGAGAGAATCTGGGATGGGTTCTGACCCGAGCTAGTCTGTAACTCCACAGTCATGAGGAGGCCTGGTGCCACAGTGGTCACGCGCAGCTCGCGGTTTGAACCCGTCCAGTCGCCCACTTCACTTCCTTAAAGATCAACCCACAGCCACTGCCATCGAGTCCATTCTAATGCACGGGGGAGTAGTGCTGGAGAGCGGCGGAGATGGGACATCTGGACTCGAGCAGGACAGCCTCCTCTTTCTGCTGCAGAGCAGCTGGTGGGCTTGAAGCTCGATCTTGCAGTTAGCAGCCCAGCACCTCACTCACAGCGCCACTGGGGCTTCCAGATGGATTGCAGCCGGGGAAACCCTTGGTCAGCTCTCCCACCATCGGTCTTGTTCCAGGGAGCAGGACAAGCGCAAGGCCAACAGACAACGCTGTGTCTGCCATCGACCACACAAGCCACCCCTGGGTATCTGGGGCAGGACACCCAGCAGAGGGCAAGGTGACAGATCAGAGGGGGCAAAGGTTCGAGCTCTTGCTAAAATTTGACTAACTGAACCAGACTAAAATAGCTTATAGTAAAGACTACTTCCCTAAATGCCATCTTCACCATGTTCGAAAGGGAATGTCCCTGCCCTGCTGGTGTGGCCGATGGGGTGGGTATTTCTTGGGTGTAGAAGGCTCTCACCTGACCCAAGGGTACCTTCTCGTGCCCACCAGGGAGGCTCCACTGGGAAGCCATGCCTTCCTCCTCCTGCTTGTTTTGCCTTCGGAATTTTCAAGCTAGAGCCACATTCCCTTTTTAGTTAATATTCAGCTTGCCAGCTCTCTGGGCCTCCGACGTGGTGAGTCAGAATCGGATGCCTGGCTCCACTCAGCTCTTGATTTTGTCTCCTGAAAACAAGACGAGAACCCACAGTGTCAAGAGAAGCTTTAATTTTTCCAGGGAGATTTTTCCATTGAGACCAATACATCTTCTCTTGTGACAACTCCAATTACTATATTTCTCTCTCTCTCTCTCTCTCTCTCTCTCTCTCTCTCTCTCTCTCTCTCGTGTTTTAAACAGGCTTTTCTTAAACTGCAAAGGAGCATGGGAGTTGATGGGTTTTAATGCGTGGAACACCAACATGTTGCAGGTTGCTTCCATTTGATTTCCGCTTCTTCTTCTCAGATGTCTAAGGTGTCTTGGGCCTTCCAGTGCAAGGCGTGTCATATCTGGGGATGTCTGAATCTGAAATGGAATTGGTGACACCTATCCAACTCTGCTGCTCGAAACGTGCAAGAAGATAGGAGCTCCTTACTGTCAATGTCTATTCAGCCTACATAGCCTTCTTACAATTAGGAGTGGAGTCAAATAGATGACAGATGATGTCATCATTTCTAGATGCTGATATTTTCGGTCTCGTTGGGAAACACAGGTAGATAGAAGCTGTCCAGGGTGCTCGCCTTGCTCCAGCACCCCACTCCCCCCCAAGTCTGGATTCTTTGGAGCACCTGTGGGGTGCCCTGCCACCATTCTGCAAGCAGCAGCAACAACACCCCCCCCCGCCCCCAATGCTGGACAGCGTTGGCTTATAACAACCCACAGCCCTCCCCGGGGCTCCTGTGGGTTGCAAGGTCACTTCCTGGAAAGCACAGGGCGTCTGATAAACTTTTTTGATGATGCAGCGGGTAAAGCATCCCACCAGGAGTTCAAAGGTCCATGGTTCCAGCTCACCCAGCTTCTCTGTAGGAGAAAGGTGGGGCGTCAGCTTCCATAAGCATGCCAAACCTAGTATGCTGCCTTTGAGTGACCCTGCCCTCACTCACAGTGACCCTCTAGGACAGAGCAGAACTGCCCCAGTGGGTTTTGAGGTTGCAAGTCTTTAGAAGAGTAGCATGTCTCGTCTCTCTCCCACAGAGCAGCTGGTAGTCTTCAACTGTTGACCTTCTGGTTAGCAGCATTCTGCTGACTCCGCTGAGCCACCAGGGTGCCTCAGGGACAAACTCACACATGCACAGCGGTGGACAGCCACGCCTTTCTCCTGCAGAGTGGCTCGTGGCCTTGAACCCAGCTGGACCTTCCACTTAGCAGCTGAGCACTTTCAGGGCTTTTCAAAGGAGAAGACAAGGGGTTGCCGGGGATTTAAACTTGGGTCTTCTCACCCCCGAGGTGAGAATTAGACTCCCAGAGTCATGAATGACTCTCCCCGATCCTCATCAAGATTCACAGCCCTAATTAGAATCCCCACGGGATAGTTCTCTCTGTCGAGAGGGTGGCTTTGAGTCGGGATGGACTCCACCTCGGGGAGTTGGTTTGTTATCGAGGTGCTTTGTGTCAGCCTTGACTCGGTGGCCGTGAGTTCTTTTGCTTTGCTTTTAAGTCAGGGAAAGGCAAGTGTTCGTTCAAAGCCAGAAGCCACTCTGAGGGAGAAGGGTTTGCTTTCTGCTCCCGGGAAGGTATACAGCCTCAGTGTCCGGCTGGGTCAGTTCCACTCTGCTCTCTAGGGTCACCGCCAGGGCTGGTAAATAGCTGTAAGCAGCGGCACACCTTGATAACCCTCAGTGAACAGAGGTCAGATTGAGACAGACGGGGACCTGGGGCAGGAGATGACTTTGGCTTGCACTCTGGAGAGCCTTCTGGAGCTATGGGAGAGGGCTTTTCAGGTATGGGCTGGAGGGCTCCAGCAGGCTGCAGTCAGTGTCTCACATGTGCTTGCACTCGGATGGTGTTTGGGAGGTTGGGGTGAGGGCATTTGGGAAGACTCCAGATTCGCTGGAGCACAGCAGTCTCCCCTGGGCTAAGCCTCTGCTCTGAGAAGTGATCCTGGATCCTCAATGGAGAGGTTTGGGTGAAATGTGGAAGAGCTCAAAGGAAGCAGGATAGTTCAAAGGTCAGGCAGGACATGCAGCTGACGGGAGGTTGGCCGTGATTGAGGCTGGCCACTGGAGACCCGGTGGGAGATAGACCCACGTGTAGGGACCACATGTGCTGAAGCAGTGTCCAGGGACTGACAGCAGGTTGACTGTGAGGGATGAAGAAATGGAAGAATCCAGAGGCTTCCAGGTGTGACCCCTGGCACCTCAGTACATGATGAGAAAAAGAAAAGATTGCAACAAGTGCTCATTTAGGGCACAGACACGATAGGCTTAAGGTCGGATATGTTGATGTTGACTTAGTCAACTGAAATGGCCACTAGGTGGTTAGAGATGCCCACGCAGTGGAGTCTGCAATACACTATGCCCTTTTTCCTAAACTATGTGGATTTCCGTTTTCTCTTCTTTGCTCTCTGCCCCAAATACCCCTGCGGGTGGCTTGACCTTCTTTTACTTGTTTGTCTATTTGTGGAGGTCAAGGCTCAGTGCTTGAAGCGCCCCCAGCCCCAGCCCGGAGCTCCAAAGGAGAAAGCTGAGGCTGGCTGTTGTCTCCGAGCCGATGCGGGCTTGCGCCGAGTTCCAGGATCAGCTTGATGGCAGTGGTTTAGTGTAGGGTTGGGTGTATGTGCCTCATAGGTCCCACCAGCCCATACGTGGTTCATGGGAAGGGAAGGAAGAAGAAAATACTCAGAGGAGGTGTTTGCCGCCATCCTTTATCACTGGATGGAACAAGTGTGTTATTCTTCCCTGGAAGGCAAACTGACTAGACATCAGCCCGTTGGCTGCCGCAGTGTACAAAGGATGCGTACGCATGGTCTCCATTTCGGTGTGTCGTCCTATTTCAGATCTAATCCAGAGAGTGCAGGTTCCAGCCTGAGATTACACAGCACCCACCCCACCCCCTCCGCAATTATGCTGGGTGCCTGGCTGGCCCGTGGCTGTCTGAGGGTTGGGGGGCAGAAGGTGGTTCCTCTGACTAATGGGGAAGCTCAAGCGGAAAAGAAAGACACTATCCAGAGCACAAGAAGGCATGATGCCTGGTCCTTCTACCTTAGGACAGAGAGACGATGGAAGGGACAAGTCTGTGGAGCGCAGGGTTCCAGAGTCAGAGCCTGTGAGGTCTTGACGACCGACAAGGAGCTGCCCAACTGGAGGACTCAGTGGGGAGACCATGGGGCTGGCAGCTTCGGCCGAGGGCTCTGCTCTGACTTTCAGAACCTCTGTGATCTGCATTTAGAGGTTGCTCACCCGTTGGCAGGAAGCAAGCCCCAAGTCTTGCGGTTCATCTTTGTCATCTGCTTGAGAGCAATGGTCTGATTTGTTTACTTGTCATGAAGCTGGACCACGCTCCTCCAAGGACGTTTTAAAGAGAGGGATGCGTCAGCTTACAGATTTGTCCCTGACAATGAGACCGCAAGCAAAAGCCGCCTCTCTCGCCCCCCGCTTTTCCATCTGTGCCGCGTGTTCCCATTGCCAGCCCCCCTTTAAGTCCCTTATCACTGAGTGGATTCAGAAACTACAAATTAAAAAGGACACCCGGATAATTGGCCCGTTCTCCAAAGTATCTGTCTCCTGTGTTGCTGCCAGATTCGTTCTTAATGAATACATCCAGTGACAGTGGGGTTCTCGGGCTTGTCCGAGTCCGTGAGAAATGAGCCTCCCTGCTTTGTAACAGCTTGCCGCTCGGGGAGGGACAAAAAGGAAGGGGGAAAAAAATACAGGCATGGCACAAGTTTTCTTTGACGGCAGTTTTCTTTCCCATAAGTGATACTTGGAGAATTCAGTGAAGGGGTTATTAGTTTTCTGTTTCATGCTTGGCCTGTGCATGAGAATAACACAAGCTGTCACTGCACATCAGTGGCCCCACACGAAGCTTTGTCTCGGAGACTGAAAGCATTTCATATTTGACTCAATTAAAAATTAACTGATGCATGTATGTGCCAAGTGGAATTTGAAGGTGCTTTCCCCAAGGTCTGTTTAAAGGGTGGTTTTAAATTTGTGCTTTTGGAACGTGGAGATTTGGGGGATGTCTGAGGGCAATGGAGCTCTGGTGGTAATATGGGTGAGGCATTGACGGTTCAATCTGCAACAGGGTTAGTGGTTCAATCCCACCAGCTGCTCTGAGGGAGAAAGATGAGGCTGTCTGCTCCCATAAAGATTTACAACCCATAAAGGGCCAAAATGAGAATTGAGTGGATGGTTGTAGGCTTGGTTTTTGGAAGATGAATTGATCCTCGGGTTGGCTGCTAACTGAAAGGTCCATGGTTTGAACCCACCAATCGCTCTTTTGGAAAAACAGGTGGCAATCTGTTTCCATACATATTTATAACCTTGAAAACCAGGACCCCCAAACCCTCACTGCCATTGAGTCAGAATCAACCCACAGCCACCCTCTTAGGCAGAGTCTGTGGGTTTCCATGGTTGCAACATCCTACGCATACATACTTTATTTTTTCAGTGAAAGTTTGCATGGAAAATTAGGTTCTCCTCTAAAAATTGATGTACAACTTTTTCAATGACATTGTTTACATTTTTGTTTTAATCTAAAGGAAAGCAGGAAGTAATAGAACATAAGACTGGGCTCACAGGGAAGGCAAATGGTAGGATGTTGTATTTTCACCTAATCATATCTGCTTTAATTCACTTTCCAAAGCACTCTGCCTGAGGGCAGGGCTTTTCACACCCCTCCAGTTCAATGGGGTGCCCTGCAAGTGGGTTTGGGGTCCCCACTGCCTTTGATAGCCTCTGCAAACCAGGTGCTCAGAATTTAAGTTGTAATACCTGTCCCTCCTCTGATCCGTGATTTAGTTGTTTTCAAGATTGTACATCTTTATGGGAGCAGAAAGTTGCCTCCTCTTCCTGCAGAGTTTGTTTGGGGAGAAAGTGGCCACCAGACAGACATTTCATTCCTGAGCAAGGCTTGGTCTGGCAGAAAGGTAGAGAGATAGCAGACATGAACGACCCTGGGCAGTAGCTTCAGCACTTAGCTGTTGGCCAGGAAGGTTGGAGGTTTGAATCCACCAGCTGCTCCAGATGGAGTAGTCTTCTTCCATCATGATATACAGCCTTGGCAACCCTGCAGGCTGTTCTGCTCTGCCCTCTGGGTCATCCCTGGATGTAGGCAATGACCGTGGCGGACAGCGCGGTGATGGCATAGCAGGAAACTTAAGAAGATGCAGTGGGTGGTCGAGGGCTTTGAAACACCGCTCATCTCATCCTCATCTCTGGTGTTTCTCTATACTTGCCTATGCTTTTCTTCCCTTGTAATCCTTTATTTTGTAACAATTTTTTTTAATGATGAATCAGGTCAAAGGGCTTTAAATTTCACACCATCCTATTCTGCATTCAGCAGTTCAACCTCCACGTCAACCACCCCCTCCCCAGATTTCTCTTCACTCTCCACTCCCCACTCCCCAACCCCCTTTCAGCCAAGTCAATGCCTATCAAGCTTCTAGTCTGTTGCTTTCTTCTCTCATCCTTGCTCTCCCTCCCTCCCTGGGGAACCTCCCAAGTCTGTTCCCTCTGGCGTGCGAGTCCTGGTTGGGAGTCCATCTGCCTCGCCTGGCCTCTCACAGAATTTGGTCTTCATCAGCAGAGTGTTCTCCAGGTCCACCCCGTGGTGAGGTGTTTGGTGGTTTCCTTGTTGTTTCTTCCTGATGCCTAGTATTCCATTGTGTGCCTGTACCAACGTTTCTTTATCCATTCTTCTACTGATGCGCATGTGGGCAGCTTCCAGCTTCTGTCTGTGGTGAAAAGCACTGCCCTGAAGGTGGGAGTGCCTGTCTGTTCCCGGAAAGGCTCTTACTTCTTTAGGATCTCAACTCAGCATTGAGATTTCTGGATTGGATGGAACTTCTTTCCCCCCTGCTTGTCTGAGGGCGTGCCATATCACTTTCCACGATGGTTGTGCAACGCTATAATTGTTTCGAAAAGAATGTGGTCGTATGCTGATTACGTACAAGTTTCTCTTTGTTTCTCATTCTCTGACATGAGCACCAACTGGTCGAGAACGTTATTTTGTTAGAGTTCACACAGCGATGAACCCCCATGAAACCTTTGTTCATAAGCGTGCGTGCGAAGCAAAGTAGACTGCAATAGGCCATTGTCTTGGTCTCCTCTTTCAGATGGGAAATTGCCACTCTCTGTGGAGTTCTGCCTTGATGTTCTGTGGTGATGTTCTCTGTGGAACCCCATCTTTTTTGGTGTACTCGCTGGTCATAACAGTCCCACACAAGGCAGGGCCTCAGTTCCATTCCCCTCTGCCTTCTCCTGGCCACAGGCTTTGTGTTGTGAGTTTCCCCACGAGAAGGCTGAGAACCCTTGGCTTGGAGAAGCTGGGGTGGAGCCAGGAAGGATGTGGACACTGATGATCATCTCCAGATTGGGAATCTGAGGGGCGGTTCTCTGGGCGAACTTTCCTAAAGACTCTAGATTCTTCCATAGAAACATCCTTGGGTATGGCCAGCCTTGGAAGATGCTACCTCTACTGTCTTCTGCTTCAAAAGACCTTAGGAATAAGGTGCAATCTTCAGTCTGGTTTTCCACCTTGGACGTTGTTTTCATGTTGACAGCAGTGAGGATCCTAATGTCTGACACCCCTGTCAGAGTTGACTCAGTGGCCGTAAGGCTGTGTGTGTGTGTGTGTGTGTGTGTGTGTGTGTGTGTAATATGCGCCAGCTGAACCCACGTGTAATATTTCTGCAGGAGATTCTATAACCCCTCCCAAGTCTCCCCAGGAGGGTGGGAAGCAGAAGTACCGGCAGGAAGCAGAAACTCACTAAGGTCAAGTTACTTTGCCTATCCAGAGGCCAGCCTGGGACCGTTAGGCACTCCGACAGATAATGGACGTCCCCAGCAAAGTTTAAAAAAAAAAAACATTTAAAAGCAAAATAATCAAGGACTCAACGCCTTGTGTTTTTCTTTCTTGAGGAACACACTTGTTAGGCACAAGTTGAATTGGACCCTGGTGGTCCCATTTCCGAGTAGAACTGACCCCTGGTGTCTGAGTGTCTGAGAGGGTCTGTCCCAGGTTGCTTCTTCTGCGCAATTTGCGCTGGAAATATCTCTAGCCACCAACCTCTCGGTGAGCACCTGAGTGTGTCACTGTTGCCCATCTGTGGCTTTTATTTCAGTTGGATTGTGCCTGTTCAGGTCGGTGAAAAAGAGGAAGACCCTGGCCCAGATGGATGGACAGTGGCCACAACGGGCTCCAATGTGACAAGCCTTGTGAGCACGGGGCAGGACGGGACAGGGTTCCTTCTGTGGCTCACAGGGTCACTTTGCGATGGAGCTGCCTTGACAGCCCCCAACACTAGCGATGGCAGGAAGTAAGCTTCTGCACAGCATGGACTGCCGGGCTTCCGTAGGGGGCCAGGTGCTGTTAGATTATCACTGAGTTGAATTCTTCCACTCTTGAGTGAACTCAAAGTTATCAGACACCCCCCCACCCCTCCTTGACCAGGCGTGGCTCAGGGGTCAGAGGATGCTGGGATAACAGACCCACCAGGAATCTCCCTGTTGAACTAACCTGCCCACTGCCTTCAGAAAGAGGTGGGTTGACTTCGGTGGTGACCAGAGTATGAATAGTGTTTTTTTAAGCAATAGTATTGAGTGTGTGACCCCCAGGGTCCAGAGGTGAAATAACACGTTACTCTAGCTTGTAAAACATGACAATGAATCTACATTTATATTTAGCTGTACCTTTTAACTTAAAAAGTCATTTTACTGGGGGCTCTTCTATCTCTTAGAACAACCCATTCATCAATGGTATCAGTCCCATATCAGTGTGCATATGTTGCCATCATCATTTTCAAAGCATTTTCTTCCTACTTGATATCAGCTCCTCTTTTTCCCCACCCTCCCACCCTTGTGAACCCTTGATAAATTTTAAATTGTAATTGTTTTCATCGCTTACACTGCCACTGTTTCCCCTCACCCATGTATCTCTTGTTCATTCCCCCTGTGGGTCTGGGGGTATCCATTGTCCCTTCCCCCTACCTTCTGGTATCAATACTCCCATTACTGTTCCTGAAGGGCTTATCTGTCCTGCATCCAGAGCTCTTATCTGTAACCATGGGTGTGCTCCAGTCTAGCGGGACTTTAGCTGTGACTTTTCTGCCCTTCATAAACAGACCCACCTTCAGCCACCACCGGCCTTCCGAGAGAGCGTTCTTTCTCCCCGCCCCCCGGCTGCATTGGGATCTGTTCCGCCTAGACCAGCACAGTGTTTCCACAGTACCATGTGAACAGGATGCTGCGCGTGGGGCAGGCGCAGGTCGGAGGGAGTTTCAGCCCAGCCAGGAAACTCTCTGCTGAAAAGAAACTTGCAACGCTTGGTTCCGACCAGCTTGGAAACTCTTACTGGCTTCCTCGTGAAGCCCGGCTCTCTGCCCCCTGTTTTCTGACTTAGTTGTACCCCTGTCTGCTTTTAGGAGGGACTGTTTCAAAATTCCTGTGCCTAGTGAATATGTCGAGTCCAGAAGAAGAAGAAGAAAGGAAAAGGGAAGATTGTAAGGGGCTGTCTCTCATCAACCACCCAGAAGTAAAGAAACGGCATTTAGCAGGCCTCCCGGGCACAATGCGCAAGGCCTTTCTCCAGTAGAAGTTCCTGGTGCTTCACGAGGAAGCAGAAAAGGAAGGGAAATTCTTCATCGGGTAGAGAGACTCTAGTAACCTTTCATTAAGTGCGACAGAGTTCACACCAGGCTTCCCACACCCGGGGCTTCCGGCTAGTTGAACCAAGCCTCCCACGGCTCTTCTCTCTCCTCTGGACAGTCTTATAGACCTGATTGTTTTAATGTTGTGGTCCAATATAATCTAAAAAGTCTGGTTTTCAAGTTAGAAGCCCACGGTGTGGTGTTATCTGCTATATTTTGAATGCATTCTGCATTCTGAAACTCCTGATGCGTACTGCTAAAGAGAATCCTGGTGGCAGGATAGTTAAGACTTGGGCTACTAATTGCAAGCTCTAGCAGTTCAAACTCACCGGCCATCCAGAGGGAGAAAGGTGTGGCAGTCCGATACAGTCAGGAAGGACAGTCTTGGGGAGTCCCTGGGGCAGTTCTTCTGGGTCCTATCAGGTTGTTATACATTGGAGTCAACCTGACCACTGAGGGTCTGTTCTGGTGGTAATTTTAACATGACCAGAAGAAACTCAAAGAAAGATCGATGCCTGAGGTCACCTTGGACTGGACTGAAGGTCGTCTTGGACTCGGAACAGCCTGGTTCTTTCCCCAGAGGTCTCCGGGCCCTCTTTGTTGCAGGAGGGAGACTAGGACTGGGGAATGTGGAGTCGGACCTGTGCCCAGGCGGGGCTTGTTGGTGTCCAGTATGAATAGGGGTATTTTCTTCAAGCTGACTTTCTGAGTGATGGTGGCCTGCAGTGACAGCAGAACCACCCCACTGGGTTTTCCAGGGGGCACTCTTGATGGGACCAAATCACCACACATCTCTCCTGGGGACCCTCGACTGGGGTCCAAGCCTCAGCCTTCTAGTGAGCAGCCAAGTGCCTGAGCGCCATGCCACTGGCACTGCTTTACTGACCTGTTGGCAGTGACTGACTGTGGTTTGGGAACTAAAGACCTTGACTCGAGTGGTCCCCCTCGGACACAAACACTTTAGAGACTGCTGCTCAGCTGTGAGGCAGATGCTAAGCATTGCAAGACACGGGGAGGTGTTGAGATCTCTTTCCTGAGGCCATCCTTCCTAATGGACGAGTTCCTTTGGAAAGATACATTTTCCCAAAAGAATGCTCCCCCTCTGCTCCCCACTCCCCCAAAGCACAGGGCTATCGAGTCAATTTGAACTGCTCCAGAGAGGGTAGAACTGCCCTGTGAGTCTCTGAGACTGTTGTAGATCTTTGTGAGGGAAGGAGGCCTCGTCTTCCTTCCGCAGAGCAGCTGGTGGATTCAAACTGCTGATGGCGCCATTAGCAGTCCAACTCTCATGTCACAGTGGGCCATCCACACTCCTTCCCCGCCTCCTCCCCCATTGCAGGAGGATGTGAAGACCCCATTTGGCAGCAGGGAGATTGGAACCCTGTGAATTCTTCAAACTCCAAAATCATTGCTGTTGCCTGGCTTCAGACTCATGGCCACCTTCTGGGTCAGGGTAGAACTGCCCCCCCCCCCATGGGTTTCTGAGACTATAACTCTTTATGCCAGGAGAAAGGCTCGTCTTTCTTGATTCTGACTCTTAGTGACCTTTTAGGCCAGAGTGGAATGACCCCCGTGGGTTTCTGAGACGGTAACACTGTGGGAACAGAAAGTCTCACTTTTCTCTCACGGAGTGGCTGATGCATTCCAACTATTGACCTTGCAGTTAGCAGCCCTACACCAAGCCCACGGCACCACTAGGGCTCTTCCTGTGAATTTGTACAAAGATGATTTTACAAGCCGATTGCAAGGAGCAGACCAGCATGCCCTGCAAGCCAGCTTGGGGACTAGAACACTTCTCGGAGTGAGGCCCTGAGCTTGGGCCAGAGGGAGCAGGATCTCAGTGGCTGTAACACCGGATGGATGGCCTCTGTGGCTGCCACTCTGCCGAGTGGTCAACAGAGGGCCATTTCTCACTCCAGCAGTTGAAGAGTTCAGGAGAAGTGGTTCCTCCTTTGCAGAAGCATCCCCATTCTAAATGGGTAATTAAAAAAAAAGTTTAGGCTCCAGTCATCTGAAAAGCTCAACATACGTGGAATGGTTCCTTCCAGTACATAGTCAGAGAAGGGAAGCTCATCATGGCTTGTTAAGGAAATGCGTTGCATAGGTTACCAAAACACAAACTGAACTTTTGGTCATCGGGTTGATTCTAACTCATAGTGACCCCACAGGACAGTATGGGATCCCCTGCCTCACCCTAGGGTGACCCAGGTGGTAAATCTGTATAGAAGCAGGCTGCCTCTTCTTTTTCCCAGGAGAAGCTGGTGGTTTTAAATCACTGACCTTTCTGTTAACTGAATGCTTAACCGAGGCACTAGCCAATCTCCTTAGGTAGGTGGGGGTGGCAGTAGTGATGGAGGTGGTCGGGGGTGGTGGTGGTGGAGGTGGTGGTGGAGGTGGTGGTGGTGAAGGTGATGGTGGTAAAGGTGGAGGTGGTGGAGGTGGTGAAGGTGGATGTGGTGAAGGTGGAAATGGTCGTGGACATGGTGGTAGTGGTGGTGAAGGTGGATGTGGTGGAGGTGGTGGTGGTGGTGTTGGAGGTAGAGGTGGTGGTGTTGGAGGTAGAGGTGGTGAAGGTGGATGTGGTGGAGGTGGAGGTGGTGGTGGTGATGATGATTATTAGGTGTCGTTGAGATAGTTCCAAGTCATAGCAAGCCTGTGAACAGCAGACAGAGACCCTGCCTGGTCCTGCACCAGCCTCACTCCTGTTCCTCTGCTTGAGCCGATTGTTCCAATCACCGTGTCCATCCATCTTATTGAAGGCTCCCTCATTTTTCGCTGCTCTTTCCCTTTACTGAGAATAATGTCCTTCTCCAGGGACTGGTGTCCCCTGATAACACGTCCAGAGGACCTCAGATAGATTAGCCTTCCCCATTCACTCAGAATCATGAATGGGCTGAAAGTGGACTCCCGTGGGCGTGGGGACTGTTCTTTCTGGGGGGATGGCTTGCTGCATCCGACTCACTCTGTGCACGTAAGTTCATGTGTATGCCTGGCGAGAAGAGTTGGCCACCAGAAGCATGACATAGAGTCACTCGTTCATGGAGCCTCCCCACCACCCTGAGACTCTGCTGCGTGCTCATCACTGCAGCACCGAATGGTGAATGTGACCATCTGACATCTGACTTGTCCATCTGACATCTCCCCTGTCCACTAGGTGCTGGTCATGAGCCCTGGCCTTGTGGAAGGCTGCTGGGAAGAGACACCATGCCGGGTCTTGAAGTCTACGCAAGAGCTTGCTTGGTGGGGGATGGGGTAGGGTTCCCGGGCACACACAGAGTTGTTTGAGGGCCTGATGTGTTTGGGCCTGGTAAAAGGGGCAGTGGGACTAGAATCTGGGGAGTGTGAGGTGGAATGGAAGATGGGGATCTTAGGGCCCCTTCTGCCCCATGATAGGGTAGAGGTGTGGGGTTTACACATGGAGGAGCCTGGGCAGCCTCCAGGAGT
>PVJH01037585.1:0-17840 GCA_004026705.1 Nesogale talazaci | reverse complement strand
CCTGAGGCTTCTCTGTGGTCGGGTCACCCCGGGTGGTGGCACCTGAGGGACCCCCTCCCCACCCCCCCAAGGGCAAGAGGAAGTAGTACGTGTTAAATTAGATGGGGAGGGAGTCTGGCCCTAAAAGGCATGCTGGAGCCCCAGTCCCACCAAAGCATCTGATAATTTCATTACAAGCTCACGCTCCTATCGTTTGAATCAGAGGTAATATCACCTGACAACGTCGTATAATTGTGTGTAAATGATATCTTAGGCCCAGATGGATGGAGACTGTCTCTCCCCCCCCCCTTTCACTTTCAAAGCTGTTTAGAAGGAACAAATGGTCACGGGAAGTCGCCCACCCCCTGTCTTCTAGCTACAAGTGGGGAGGAGAGGGGGGTGGCCCCATTTGGGGTTCAGTTGGTGATTTGTTTCCTGTGAAGTCAACTTCAACTTTGTTAAGAGGTCTCCACATACACTCTGGCAGCAGCCCTGCCCACTGGCCCGAACCGCAAAGGACTAGACAGGGTGGGGGGTGGAGGGTGGGAACGGGCAGCAGATGTGGCCAGCGGGTGAACTTCAAATCCTTTTTCATTTAGCCTCTGTGCCTATGGCCTCTCCGTTTTGCACCTTTGCCCCAAGATTAGAATGGGCAGGATCAGGCTTCCCTTTCCTTCCGTGTTGTCTGTGGGAAAGATAAAAGACAGCAGAGGCACCCATGAGGATGCACGAGGGTCAGGAGCAGAGGGTGAGTGTGTATGTGCGTGCGGGTGTGCACATGTGTTCCCCGGAGAGCCTTCCCAGCACCCTTCTGTCCCTAGCTCGCCTTCATTGGTCAAGAGACCACTTGTCGGCCTTCAGGAATCCACTTCTGGCAGGGCCACAGGGCAGGGCAAGAAGTACCTCGCATGGTCTGGGGCAGTTCTTGGGAAAGCTGCTTTTCCGTGATGCCTTTGTGAATCATTGGCTGACCTCCTCTGGTTCAAAACCACCCCAACTCCATGGGAAAAGGGCTTTGAAGTCAGCGTGCAAGGGACGGGAGCTGGCACTTGGGAGACAGACGGGGCACCCTGTTCTGTGAAGATGACTGTCCCGGGCACCCTTTGGGCGGGCACTCCTCCTCCCCTCAGGCGGGGTGAGTGGGAGCCGTCTGGGTGGATGGATGATGGGTACAGGCAGACAGGCTCATCTTTCCGCTTGATGGCCAGGCCCCCGGCCAATCCCCGGGGCAGCCAGAGACTGCTGCTTTCCCAGAAAGTGGCCCCATATGGAGTCCAAGGGGCTAGAGAGAGCACAGGACATCTTCCTACATACGGACTGCTCTCCCGGAGAGGAAGCGTCCCACCACCACCCGGCCCTGTGCATCCAGGGCTGGCTTCCGACTCAGGACTTGTGGGCTCCCTTAGAGTTGGGCAAGGACAGGTGTCTGACGGTGGGCACCAAAGATCTCTCCAGTGCGTGGAGGAGAAGCTGACGCCTGTGCTAGGATCACATGCAAACCCAGTAAGGGAGCGGGTGGCAAGAGCACTGCCGGCCTGTGTCTCATGAGGGCCCCAGGGCTGCCGTGACAAGGCAGGAGCACGTAGGTGACTTTAATGAACAGACACTTGCTCTTGCCTTCAGCTCTGGAGGCTGAAAGACCAGGGCAGGGTCTGAGTCACACTGGCTCTTCCTGTGGGCCTGGCTCCTGGCTTCTGGTGTCTGCCAGCAGCAAGCTCGGTGCTCGTTGGCTTCCAGATGGAGCCTCATGTGGCATCTGCCGGCCCCGAGGGTCCACCTGTGTCTGTTCTGCTCTTGGGTAAGACACCAGGTAGACGTGATTAGACTTGGGACCTACCCTTATCCTGGAAAGGCCTCATCAGCATCACAACAGAAACGTCCCCTGTGTCCAGCCAGGGTCACGTACATAGGTACAGGGGTGAGGGCACTAGCACGTGTTTTAGGGGACACCATTTGTTTTCTGCCAGCTTGCCCCACAGAGACTCCAAGTCAGGGCAGAGAACTGGAAAACTACGGGGAAAAAGACTTTGTGACGGGTAGGAGGGACCTTTCTTATGCCTTAGATTTTGCTAGGTGATTCCCTACCTGCCCATACGGGTCAGCACTGGCCCTAATTTTATGATGCTTTTTCAGAGGAACGGAAATCCTTGGGCGATGTCTAGACTGCCCTTCCTTAGTCCAGTCTCCTTGTTTTCCTCGCTCCCTCTTTTTCCAGCACCTACCTCTCTGCCTCTGATGGCAGAAACGTAGCTCGGTCGAGGCCTGTGGCCTCGGTTTTCGTGGAGACCCACATGTGGCCTGCGTTGCATGGGAGGGCAGCTTCAAGCAGCCACTCCTGTGGGTACGATGGTCTCCTCTCTCCTCCTTGATGGGATGCTTCCCTGTCGATGGGCAGGGGCCACTCTTTGTCACCCAGAAGATGTGCGGCTGAGAGGGTGGTGTCTCTAGGAGAGTAGGCCTCTGGCCCCACATAGGGTCCTAGAACCATAGGGAAAAGGTTCTGAGTCCTGCCCGGTGTTGTTGTTTTTAAACTCATTTTATTGGGGGCTCGTCTAACTCTTATCACCATCCATTGATTCATCCATCCATCCATCCATCCATCCATCCATCCATCCATCCATCCATCCATCCGTGGCGTCAAGCACGTGGGTACCTTTGTTGCCCTTACCATTCTCAAAATGTTTGCTTTCCACTTGAGCTCTTGGTATCCACCCCTCCCTACCTGCTCTCCCCTCCCTCATGAACCCTTGATAATTTATAAGTTATTATTATTTTGTCATATCTTACACGGTCCAATGTCTCCCTTCACCTACTTCCCGTTCTCCATCCCCTCGGGAGGAGGTTATATGTAGATTCTTATCATCGGTTCCCCCTTTCTACCCCACCTTCTCATCCCCATTCCGGTCCTGCCTCTCTCATCACTGGTCTTGAGGGGATCATCTCTCCTGGATTGCCTGTGTTTTCAGTCCTGTCTGTTCCAGTGTGCATGCTCTGGTCTAGCTGGGTTTATAAGGTAGAGTTGGGATCATGATAGTTGGGGTGGTGGTGGCGGAAGGGCGTTAAGGAACTAGCGGAAAATTGCATGTTTCATTGGTGCTACACTGCACCCCGACTGGGTCATCATCTCTTCCTGTGACCCTTCTGTAAGGGGATGTCCTGTTGCCTACAGATAGACTTTGGGTCTCACTCTGCCCTCCTGTCATTCACAGTGATACGGTTTTTTGTTCTTGGGTGCCCGATACCCGATCCCTTCGACACCTCGTGATCACACAGGCTGATGTGCTTCTTGCATGTGGGCTTTGTTGCTTCTCAGCTAGATGGCTGCTTGTTTATCTTCAGCTCTGTAAGTGGGTCCTGGTGTTGCGAGCTGAGTTTTGAGGTTGATGGTGAGGGAGGGGCTGGTCCTGATGATGGTGGAGTCCATGGCAGCAGCGCTCACCTTCATTTGGAAGAAGGAGCAATGGCACATGAACCTGAGGGTAATGGGAATTTTAGAGGCTAGACACTTGGGAAGGGAACCCCCCGGGGACTGGGCCCGAGGGACTAGCACTGCTGGGAGGATCTTTGCCACGAAGAGAGGCACTCCCCCTGCACATGCAGAGTAGTGTAGGAGAGGGGACATGGAAGCAGGTGTCACATGGTTTTGTCCCAGACTCTGACCTTAGGGATCATTTTTCTGAAGTCACAGACTGTCTGAGAAAGTCTGGTTCCAAGGGGGTGCTCCCCCGTGCCCGTCCCCAGCACAGGGCTGCAGCATCTGCCTGCGACTTGCTTTCTCCATCTAGGAGATGGGGGTGTGATACTAGAGACCTACCGAGGTGACCCTTCCCCCCGCCCCCCATGGACACATACCTGGACTGTCCCCGATGAGAGGGTGTCTGTGATTGAGTGCTGGGCAGTGAACCCCCACTTCTTTTCCCAGGGCCCCTCTCACCCAGTGAGGGCTCCTTGACCGCCACTTCCTGCCTTTTTTTGTGCATTTTTAAGGATTAAGGTCTTATTCCTTCCCCCACTTTTTTGTATGGTAATTAATATTATTGGACCAGGGCTCTTAGAACTATGTTTTCTCCTTTAATCTCATTCTGAAAAATAGTTCCCTTCCAGCCCCTCCTCTCTGCTTTCAAAACACACACACACACACACACACACACACACACACACACAGTTTAATCCAATCTTACACAAACACAGCGGCTAGTAGCCTCACTCTGGGTGACCAGATGGAAACACATTTAAAAAGATGGAATTTTAAAAACTTTAAAACTGAGACCAAACAGCGCTGGGTCCCTGGTCGGAGGCAGGGGGCGGAGTGCGCTTTGTAGCTTTGGTGAGCAGCCGGCTCTGGCCGGTTCTTGCATGTAAACAGCCATTTTCCCACCTGGAAGGGGTGCTGGGTTTGCTGTGTGGAGCAGGGGTGTGGAGAGCAGCCATGTGCACTGAAAGGACTGGTTTCGATGCAAAGCCGCAGTGATTCTGCAGAGCTCATCATTCACCCCTGTGTGAACACACATAGGCCCACACACAGACACACACACACACACACACACACACACGTGAAGGACACCTGTCAGAGGGGTGAGGCCTCCAGGGTGGGTCACTGCTGCTGATGGGGACCCTCGATTTGCTTCCAACTCACAGCGACCCTGTGTCCCTGGGAATGAGACCCTGCCCTGCCCTGCCGAGGTGAGCCTTCCTGGGGAAAGGTGCTCATGTGCGTGCAGACTCGTGCAGTCCCCTCCACCCCAAACGTCCCGCCCGGGGACACTGAGACCACCATGCTGAGGGATTCTAGCCTCCCGGAATAGAAGGCTGCCTCTCCCCATCTAGGCTGCGGAGGTCTGTGCCGGTGGCGGGAGCACTTTGGAGCACAAAGACCTTTGTGAAGGCTGGGGAGAAAGAAGAGGGCAGCTACCTGTAGGAGAGGGAACAGGACTCTGTAGTGGGGAGCAGATGCTTTTTATGAATCCAAAGAACAGTGGGGTCAGGGGCCCATGCGTACGTTGTCTGAGCCCCTCCCGCTCCATTCTCCAGGTCTGTCGGAGAGCGTTGAAAGTCCTAGGGGGAGAGTGGGTGTTTCCTGGGACCCGCAGAAGTCAGGATGGCAAGGAGTGGGGATGGAGAGTAAGGCCGAGCACGCACAGGAACACACACACACACACACACACACACACACACACACACACACACACCGTGCATAGAATTGATGGTAACTGGGGCCCTTGGTTGGCTCCCATTGAAAGGATGGGCATGCTTTCCCAGCCACCAGTCTCCATGGAGATGGAAAGGCAATGGAGAGAAGAATGTGCAATTCTGGGGTCCTCTGCCTTCCCGCTCCCTTGCCAGAATGCAAATTGTTGTGCAAGCCACAGACCATTTAGCAGTGGGGCCATCAGGATGCCCGGAGACAGCCACTCACATTTCACCCTTGTGCCCCAGTGGGAAGAGTCCCCATGCAGAGCCCACTGAACCCGGCTGTGTGCCCCGCTCCAGAGCGGAGCCATGGGTGAGCACCTCAGTGAAGGTTGCACATCCTCCCGTCTGGAAGCCTTCGATCAGACGGACTCCCATCAGCATCTGCCGGAGAGCTGGGTTCCTGGGGAGATGTTTCCTCAATGTGGACACTGGGCACATGATCTGGGGCTTGGAATTTCTGCCCCTTCCTTGAAAGAAAAAGGACAATTACTTCCCTGCGTGTGTTTTGAAGACTTTAGATTTATGGCTAGGTGATGGTGCCTGAGTTTGGGCATTGGCCCAGGTGGGTTTATGACTGCTGGCCACTGTGGTTGAGTGCAGGGCGTAAGAGGAGACCTTTTCCTTGATGAGTGAGCAGGGAGCGAACCTTCTGTTGACTTGTGTTGTTGGCAACAGAGGCGCCAGTGTCCTTGGGCTTCCTGAGTCCCGGGGCACATTTGGATGATAGAAGAGACCTCTGTATCCAGCGGACTCGAGCCAAGATGGAAATGAGACCGGGGGGTGGGGGTGGGGGGTTCGTTCTGGGACGTACCTGTCCAGAGTTCCTTCAGGTTGAGACCTCCTTGGGGGATCACACCAGTGTTGCTTTGAAGCCATTGGATTGCTTGGTGAGGGTTAGAGGAGGCAGCAAACATCTAAAATTAAACGATCGGGCGTCTTTACCGATCTGGAACCCACGGAGAGACAGACGCAGCGAAGGGCTTCTGAAATTCTGGGAGAAGAGAACGGGGCAGGGAGAGTCGATTCATGAGAGCTTTCTGTCTCAGGTGTCTTGTAGCTGCTCATTCATCCTGAGCTCTGAGCGTGGATTTCGTGACTTCGCTTTGGATTCCATTAGCAGGGAACATTCATTCAGGATGCTGCCATTCATTCAGCCCCCAGGACGAGCCCCGAGTGGTAGACTAAGGACCCACGGTGACATGCGCTCATCTGCGTACCAAGAGGTCCATGACGTTGGCTGTCTGCTTCCAGAGTGATTGACAGCCTTCAAAACCCTCTGGGGCAGTTCTACTCTGCCCTGTCTGGTTTCTGTGGTGGGAACCAGACCCACAGCAGTGGGTATAGACTAGCTAGTACCTCTCAGGCTTGTCATGGGTTGAATTCCATGTTCTAGTAGATGATCGTCTCTGGTTCCAAGCACGTGATTCATCCCTTGAGTGAGTCTGTTGGAAAAGTTACAAAACCAAAGGGGAAACATGCCTCAACTCACTGCCATGACGTCACTTAGACGCATAGCCGTGAGTCTGCCAAGAGTTGGAATAGCACGCGGCACCCTCCCCCCCTCCAAACTTGTGAGCAAAGACATTAACAGAGGTCCTTAGAGCTGGCTCTGTGGGGCTGTGGGGTCTTCCCAGTGTCCTGCTTGCTTCAAAGGACAGAGTAGACCTGCCCCTATGAGTTGCAGAGATGGAAGCCTGTCCATCTGAAAAGAGACTGTAAAACCAGCTTCAACACATGTGCAAACCCTGGGCAGGCTCACACAGGAAACAGGAAGTCGACAACTGGTGTCATGCAGAGTCGCCAGGATAATGCCCTCCTTAGGCAATGCAGGCTATCTGTAACTGGGGTATCCTACTTCGGAGTAAACCAGCCACCTCTGTGGGCTGGTCCCCACTGGGAGCTGTTGTGCTAACCTGGACTCTCTGTTCTCGAGGGCAGCCACACTCAGATTCAGGAGGGTTCTGGGGACTGGGAGAGCCTGGTGCTGTGGGCCAGCACTGTGCGTGCAGGTTGTGGGTGCGTCTAGGGTGAGTTCTGTCTCGGAAGTCAGCGGCCTTGTGCTTTCAGTAAGCACAGCACACAGCCGAGGATCCCTCTCCTATTCAGCATTGAACTGTTCTCCATCCATCCATCATCCATCCATCCATCCATCATCCATCCATCCATCCATCCATCCATCCATCCATCCATCCATCCATCCGATGGGCATCTGCTGAACTTAGTGTTTTGTTTGCTTTATTTGGGGCAAAACCCCATCACCAATGACTCGTGCCCTGCACGCAGTCTCTGGAATCCAGTGTATCTCCCTGTTTAGTTTTTGGCCCCTCTGTGTAAGATGATTCCACCCTGAGGTGAATTGGTTATGTCAGTGAGCTTCCCTCTCTGTTTGCCTCGAAGCCTGCGGGACTCTCCAAGGTGGCCACAGCGCTCGTCTATGCAGTCACCAAACATTCGACATGGGCTTCTGCCCATGCGTGCCTGCCACTGAACTTGGCGTCGCAGACATTCCCTGAAGGAGTAAGAAAGGGGGTTTAGCCGTGACTTTGGCACCGTTGGAAAGTTTGCGTGCCATCTCAGGGTGGGGGTGCAATGTTCTGGGGTTTCAGACGCAGGAGCGATGGAGATCATCTGGCCGGGTGGGTGTGTTGATGTTCTGGTGTTTGGAGAAGGTAGTGTTTGAGTTGGATCTTGGAGGTTGGTTACAACTGGTCCAGGGGGAGGGGGGGATTTTGGAGTGCACAGCATTCTGAGGAGAGGAGGGGCTGTGGGAACAGAGGCGTAGCGACTGGGAGATTTGCTGGGTAGACCGGAGTATGGACAGAATCGTGAGAAATGAACACGGAGGTGAAGGACGGGGGACACTAGGTGCAAGGTCTGTCCCATTCCCAGACCTAGACTAGTGCCTCGGAGCTCAGCCGACTCAGAGCAGACCATCCTATTTTAGACTTGCTCCTGAACTTCTTGTTGCTGATTTCTTACTGAGTTATGGTAGAATACAGGTAATAAAACATTGGGCATTTTAACTGACTTTAAGGGTATAAAATCTAGTGACATTAATTTCACTCATCCTGTTGTACCGCCGTCACCACCACCCATCGTCTTTCTCCTTTTTTTGAGAGCAGTGGCAGTGCACAGCGAAAGAGCTGACATTTCAGCAAGCTTTACATGCACAGTTGGGCAACATTCATTATGTGTGTCCTGCTGCTCAACCCTCAGCCTTCTTTCTCCCCAGACTTTCCCATCAACCTTAATGGGAGGACACTGGATTTCCAGCAAGATGACCCCTCCTGCCCACCCTGGGGGCCCTGTGTCACTGAGTCTCGTGTACAGGCACCTGCTCTAGACAGGCCATGTACGTGGACTCATGCAGTTTTGCCCTTCTGCATCTGACTTGCTTCTCCCAGCATCATGTGTTCGCAGCAGGTCCATATTCCTGCCTGCATCAGGCCTTTGTCTCTCTCTGTGGCCCAGTAACTTTCTGTTGTATGGACAGTGCCTGTTTGGCTTATCCTGTTTGGCTTATCTGTTGATGGGCACTTGGGCTGTTGCCTACTGTGGGGCTGCACTGAACAGAGGCGTCCATGCTTACGGACCGGTTTTGTCAGTGCTTTGGAGGCAGCAGCTTTTTGTGCTTGCAGTTTTGTCTAAGCCTCTTAGGTTGACAATGATTTTGACTGAATCGGACAGAGGCCGAGAGATAGGGTGGGTGGGATGCGAATTGTCTAGTTTGCAACCTGCAGGTCTAGGGTTTCCAGGATGGTTGTTTTCCAAATGCCTGCTCCATGTAGCTTAATTCGAACTGAAATTTACCCTTCCCTGGTGGGGGGCTAGGAGCTCTGGTAGCATCGGGATTACACATTGGGCTCGAACCCCAAGGTCAGCAGTTCAAAACCACACTGGTTCTTTGGCAGAAAGAGAAAGCTTTCTATTCCTATAAAGAGTTACCGTCGCTGAAGCCCGCCGAGGGCCGTCTACAGGGCTGCTATGCATTGAAAACGATTGATGGCAATGAGTTTGGTTTTTAGAGGGTTGGTGGCAGGCTATCCAGTGAGCTGCTGTTCACAAGGTCAACAGTTCAGACACACCAACTATTCCAAGAGAGACAGATGAGGTATCTACTCCTGAAAATAATTAGTCTCCGAAACCCAGAGGGGCAGTTTGACCTGTCCCATAGGCTCGCTGTGCGCTGAGGGCATGAGTTGGGGTTTGGTGTGGAGACATGTAAGTCTGGAGGGTGCCTGGTTTCGACATCTGAAGAAGCGCAGCTTTGGATCCTCTGGCTAACCTGTGTCGTCCTCTTGTCGTTTCTTGCAGATGGTCACAAGAACAAAGAAAATATTCGTGGGCGGGCTGTCTGCGAACACAGTGGTGGAAGATGTAAAGCAATATTTCGAGCAGTTTGGCAAGGTAAGTGCCACGCAGGTCTGGTCTCGCAGTGGCCCCCGTGGGCCCGGCGGCCCGACATGTCTCCGGTGTGTCCCCAGAGATCCGGTGCTTAAACGTGACCCTGAAGCTTGACAGGGACTTCAGCAAGAGCTGGACTGCAGGAGGCCGGCATGCAGTGGGCACGTCTCCCTCATGCCTGCAGAAGCAGACAGAGTGGCCTTTTAGTGCGATTCTGCTGGCATTTGCCGGCCACGTGGGGACTGGGCTGGGAGCTGGCGGGGGCAGCGGCTGGGATGCGGGGTTGTGACTCAGACGTGGCAGGAGCTCCGCAGAAGCTGCCGGAGGCTGTGCACGGTGCTGGGCTTTGTTCTGTGCCTTTCTGGAGAGTGCAAGGAGAGGTGGAGGCCTGCCCCTGGGGCCCTGGCTGCCAGAGTCTCCCAGTCAAATGCCAAGGAGACTCGGGAAAGGTGCTGACGCCGTACCTGTCAGCGTTCTCCAACTTCGAGTCTGTGAGGCAGCATTGACATGCCCAGAGTGTGGGAGCCACACTGGGAGCCCTCACTCAGGCAGGAAATGGTAGGCATGTGTGGGGCAGACAGAGAGACAGACAGGCAGACAGAGGGTGGTGGGTGCTGTGCTCATGCAGTCTCACTCATGTTGGGGGGAAGACAGGGCTTTCCAGACGGAGTTCTTGTAAAGGAAACTGGAGTCCCAGACCAGTCTGTTGCCGTTGGACAGCCCACAGGATCCTGAGCCTGGATGGCCTGATCCCCTAGTGGTGCACATGATAAATGCATTGGGTTGGGAACTGAAAGGATGAGGTTCAAGTTCAGGGGAACCTCAGAAGAAAGATCTGGCTGTCGATGCTGGAGAAAACATCCATGGAAACCCCCTAGGTACACAGTTCTATTTACGGTGCATGAGGTTTGCCGTGAGTTGAGCTTGCCATGAGTGGAGACAGATTAAAGAGGCTGGAAGGCGAGTGGCTGAGCCAGACTCTGCTTGGGGACACTATCTTGGGAGCCCAGACCTGGGGCTGTGTCCTGCTCACAGGTCTGTGTCCTTCCTGCTGAAGGGCAGATGTGGACCAGAGGACACTTCCTGGTCTGTCCTGCTTGCCGTGGGCAGTACACAGTCCCTGCTGTTCCCTCCGCCAGTCTGCCAGTTCTGTGCCTTCTGCTTGTCTGCCCAAGGCGGTGGGCAGTTATGACCCTACGTGTGCCCATCTGGCTGCAGACAACAGTCAGAATGGAGGCTTTCCTGTGTCTGGTGTGGACCGATTTCTGCATGGATGGTAGACCATGCAGCAGAGAGAAGGCAGCTCTTCCAGCCCAGCTGGGTTCAGGGCGCTGGGAAGACGCTGGCCTCACAGTGCTTTCTGACTTTACCCACAAGGCAGATCCCTTCCAGTACATCTTCACAGGCTGAATTTAAACAGCTCAGGGATGGTGTCCTCCCCCCTGCCTCCCCCCCACCCCCAGCCCCGGGAGAGAGGTCGGAAATAATGAAAGGAGACACGTCCAGCCTGTGTCTGGAGCAAGAGCCCTCTTCACGACCGCCCTGCCTTTGAAGCAAGGCTGGGGCAGTGCTTGCAAACAGGAGTGGGACTCCTTTTTCAAGCCGAAACCTGCTTTGGAATCTCATGGGCCTATTTGTGGGTGTCAGGGAGGTGGATGCTGCCCAGATGGGCTGTTGGTGTTCAAGCAAGCTTCTACTTGCCAGCACGCAGCGCATTCCTGGGCCCCAACCCTTCCTCTTTCTCTGCTTCCTTCCCATCTTTCTCTCCCTCGTCTCCCTTCTCCCTCCTCGAGAAGGAGGTCTCCCTGCCTCTCTTCATCTCTCTGGGTCTTTATTTGCACTTAGGATCGTACATCAGCTCCAAGGGAGAACCCCGCATGCTTTCTCACGCCCACCGTGGCAAAGCCCCGCCCTGAGCACTGTGGCTTTTTCCACCTGGGTAGCTGTCACAGTCCCACTTCCTTGGCCTGGCACTCACCCCACTCTGAAGCTGCTCGGTTAATTTTGCAGTAACATTTGCGGATTCCAGTAGGATCTGTAAACTTATCAAGTGTTTTATTAAAGGACTAAAGAGGCTTCTGAATGTATCGAAACCCATAAAACTCTCTCTGCTGGCGTTTCATAGCTCATGTCGTACACATGTACACACTGTCTTCGGAATCGCCGGCGTCTCATTTGGCTGGTGGCTGGTGTTATTTTCGCATCCCCTTGGGCAGGGCTCAGCACCTCTGGGGATCAAAGTTGGAGTGCACTCTGATGCTGGGCCTTTGGGGCAATGGGCAAGTCCTCGAGCTGTGCAAAGCAGTCAACGATAAACTGATGTAGAGCTTGGCTGAAGGGAAGCAGACACGGGCGGCGTCTTTGCAGACACACGTGCTTGTGTGTAGCACACTCATCGGGACATGCACATTCCTGACTTTGCAAAGTAGCTTTGGGCTCTCTGGAAGCCCACTCCACCTTGCTGAGGTGTGAGTCTAATGGAGGGAGCACTTCTTAAGGGTAGGTGAGAGTAGGCCAGCCTGTCCACTGGCATGATCTGATGGAGTTCTTCGCTGGGAGGCTGGTGGTGGCAGTGCCCATGTTGTCTGTGGGCAAACCGAGTCACACAGGGATGCAGTCTTGAGTGAGGTCACAGCCCTCTGAGGTTGCATTGGAATAAGCCTCCTGCTCCAGCCTTGTCTGTGCTGGGGCCTAAAGCTAGGGCCCTGTTGTAGCTGCACGTTGACTGCACGTGGGCAGGGAGAAGAACGTGTGTACATGGGGTACATGGGGTACGTCAGCGGGTTCCGGTTCACGTATGCACAGGTATATTCCCAACAGAAAGTATTGAACATGTCTTCGCCACAGTGGAAAGCTACAGGCAACTTCTCTCAGTAATAACTCTTGTTTAGTGTAGCTGGGGAACTTGTGCCGCACCCCAAAGGTCCTATCAAGACAGTGCCTTTTGAGGGGATATGCTGGCCCTTTTAATTCAAGGTAACTCAGATAGTTAGGGTGACTGTTTGGGGAATTCCAAAGGTAAGCTGGATAGATTTTGTCAAAGGACCCGGGATGGTCACGAAGGCTAATTAGGGAGAACCCACACTCAAGGCAGCATTCTCCAGTCGATTCAGATTCTCTGGGACTCAGTAGGATAGACGAGGACTGCCTCTGTGCGTGTGTGAGACTGTACATTTTTCTGGGAGCAGAAAGCCTCGTCTTTCTCTCTCTCGTGCACTGCCCGATGGTTTCCAGCTGTCTGCCTTGGGGTTAGCAGCCCGAGCCATAGCCCAGTGCCCCCATCCAGGCTCCCTCTTTGGGAGGCAGTGTTGGGAAGATTGAAAACCCAGGGATCATCTCCCATCAAGACAAGGTGCCTGCACATGCTTCCAGAGTGGTAAGGGCTGGCCTCTGAGAACGGGCTCTTGATAGGTTTGACCTTCCCCCCCCTCTTTGGACTTCTCTCTGCTCCCCAAACTCCAGCAACACGAAGAGGGAGGGAGCCTGCTCTGTGTCCCTTGTTGCGAGTCACCGTCCAGTTGGTCCCAACTCATTTTGTTCAAGGTCTTCTTTTCCGCTGTCCCCCCCTACCAAGGGACTGGTCTGTCCTGACATCTCTCAGGGTTCTCTGACTTGCCCATTTGATGTGGTGTGAATTGACGAGTGTACTTCTGAAGTCTTCTGGGAGAGTCAGGGAGATGGAAACCTCACCTTCGGAAGCGGGTGGGCCCATGTGGGAGGCTGCGGCCGGAAACAAGGGCTTCGCATGGCATGTTTTGGGTTGGTGGAGGCAGCCGAGGTTTTGCAGCTGGTCTTTCTGACTTGTCGTCATTCAGCCCTTTGCTTTCTCTGTGGGGTGGGAGCCTCACCCCCAGACGGGCCGGGAGGGGAAGGCTCGGCAGAGGTCACCCAGGGAAGACAGCATGCAAGAGCCCACAGTTGGTACCCGAGCTCCTTCTCTTTCACGTCTAGAACTGTCCAACCTTCCCCGGCCACCCTCTTGTCAAGTCCCCTCTGATGATTCCCTTCTCCCTCCTCACCCTGTCTGAGGTGGCAGCTGTGTCAACGGTTTATTCCAGGTGGCAATCAAAGATGGGCAAGACTGTTATCAAGGAACCCAGCTCAGGGGGGTTGAACCTGTCATTACTCTTAAGTGTAGGCAGCCCAGAAGGACACACCGTGTGCTTTAAATAGCCAAAATTGGAGGCTTATGAACCCATGTCTGCTGGTGCCCCGCCCCCCCCTCCCAGAAGATTGACCCCTGGGTCGGGATGTCTTCACTAGTTTCTGTTTCAGATGAGGTCACACCAAGAATGGCCATTGGGGATGTTTGTCTTCGCCCCCCGGGGTTGCCGGGCACTCTCTGGGGAGAGGGTGGCCCACAGGCGTCCCTAGCCCTCGGGGGGCGGGGCTGTGTGACTCCTTGGCCTCGGTTTCTCGTGGGAGAGGAGGAGTTGGGTTGACCTGCTTGTAAAGATCTTGCAAGCGGTGGTCTCGGCTCTGTGGGTCTGATGGCAACGGACCGGGTGCCTGCAGCACTGTCTCACAGAGAGAAACGTCTCCAGCCCGCGGCCATTGCTGCAGCCCGGGGCCAGTCCAGGTCGCCAGGGCCTGCCTCCCGTTCGCTGCCCTCTGTTTAACCCAGCATGCTGCCCTCTCCAGGGGCTGGGTTCTCTCACGAGCATGCCCTAAGGACCCAAGGAGAAGGTCGAGTCTTGCGCCCTCCTTGTCACCGGCCGCTTCTCCGCAGGACCAGGAGGCTTTCCCTTCCCACGAAACAGGGGGTCTCCACCTTTCTCCTACCGCGACCCTTTCATACAATTCCTCACCATTCTCACCATTGTGTGACACCCCCCCCCCCCCCACAGCCATAACATCATGTTCGTTGCTACTTTATAGCCGTCGTTTGGCTACAGTGATGATGAGGCGATGCCTGGGAAAGGGTCTTTGAGTCCCCGAGGGGTCTCGACCCGCAGGTTGAGAACCGCTGTCTTAAAGAGCCACAGTCCCCGATTCCACCGGGTCGCCCCTCCCACCCCCTGTCCTTTGGGTGGCTCTGACTCAGGAGGGTCCCATCAGCAGTGGGTTCATGACGACTCAGGAGTGAGCGCGACTCAGGAGTGGGCGCCTCCGATGTCACCAGGTCTTGGGATTTCTGAATGGAAGCTCCCCGTGCACCCTGCTGGGTCTCGCAAAAGGCTTTTGACAAAAGATTGCTTCCCCACGGCGTCAAGTCCCCGGGGTCTTGTAGGCGGCTCGGCGAGTGTTCAGACAGTGGCCCTCAGGACAGCCTGTACCCAATCGAACGCTTCGTGCTGTTTATTGTCTTTCTCCCTCGGCCCACTCTTGACCTCTCTTTCCCGTTTACAAAGCCCGCCTCCCACTTGGCCACCCCAGCAGCCCCTGCACTCAGAGGGAGCAGGTTTTGTTCACTTGTCAAAAATGCTGATATGCAGTCATCTGTTTTCCCGGCTTGGCTTTCCCGGGGGACGTTATCTGCGCTGGTGACTTCATACATGGAGGGATGATGCATCTAGACCATTCCCAGAAATGGCACGCCACTGATGCTCCCGATAGGCACGCAGAGACCCAGACAATGAATCGTCCTGTTCTCTGCCGCGCAGCCACCGGCCTCGGCCCACTCGGTAATTAAAGTGCACCCGGATCAAAGCGACGGCGGCCAGGCTCCGCTCCTTGGCCCCGTGAGGCCCCGTCCTTCAAGCACCACTTTCTTCAGTTCTCCCGCAGCCCAGCCTTGGGGAGATCACACAGAGGCCCGTAAGCGTCCTGAATTCTCCGCTACATCCCGGATGGCGCGGGCCTCCCCTTCCCGCCATGGGCGGCCAGGAGGGCACTGCTCGGAGCCGGCCCCGCGCTGGGTGCCTCTCCCTTTATGTGACGCCCGTGAAAGCAAGCAGGCCCGGGTTTGGAGGCTCCCAATTATACTTCACACGGCGAACTGTGTAATTAGTTTGGAAGACTTATGCTTAGTCATTGGTTTATCCTAATCGGCTTTGGCTTCCCCCAACGACAAAGTGAGCTTATTTTGCTAAGCTGAAACAACTCTGCACCCTTTGTTCCTGCCCTTTATTGTCTGGTTCCTTTCACTCTGTCTCCCTGCCAAAGTTCTGTTTCATTAGGCCGACAAGTCATTTCCAATTCAGTGGGCTGCTACAATCCGGCCTTTATCACCCCGCTGCCCTGGTTCCCATGTCCCTTCTGGGCCAGCGCCTCAGTTGAGTTAGTGGCTTGACATGGACACTTTAACCCTTTCCTGCTGGCGGTGGTGGTGGGAAGCAAGGGGCTATCCCGCGTAGAGCTCTGGCATCTCATCCCAGGGCAGCTCTGCCAGGGATCGGCTGGTGTGGGCTTCTGAGAGTCCAACGGGGCTGCAGAGAGTAGGGCCGGAAAGCTCTCTCTTCGGGGGTGTAGAGGTGGGAGACTCACTACCTTTTTTTGAGAACAGGAACCAACACGTCCCCTTGTTTATGCCACGCTTTGTGCACCTGCTCTTCCCTGGCTCCTGGTTCCCTGTGCAGGTGTGGTGACGGCCATGTCCTCGGCCGCTGCTCTGCACTCCTTCCCACACTTCCTGTGTGAGGGAGAGTTGTCCCTGGACTAAACACAGTTGAACACCTTTGCAATGTGACAGGCAAGTGGTGTGTGAGAAAATGGACAAGCAGTTGAGAGATGGACTGTGATCCTGGGGCGGGTTCTCCCTGCTTCCAGAGGTCTGCTGTAAACAAGCTCTCAGCCCAGGCCTGGAAGACAAACATCCGGTCTGTCCTTTGTGGGCATCAGAGAGTCCAGAGGCGGGGTTCGTGCAGGTGGGCTGGCTGGGAAATGCGCTGCCTCCCAGACTTCCCCTGTCATCAGCAGGTCTTTTCTTGGGAGAGCCTTGATGTTGCTCTCAGGTCTTCTTGAATGATGACTGTGGGGCTCAGCAGAAAGGGCCAACCAGGCTGAAGGCGACTTTGGTGTTGGAAGTGTTCTTCCACGGTGGTCCAGAACAAGGCCGGCACTGTCCCCAAGGCTTAGGGATCCTCTCTCTGGGTTGCGTCAATCTCTCCCTCCAGAAGTGTGGCCCGAGGAGGAGGGGCTTGTACTTGACCCCTGGCAAAGCTGCTCAGTGAGAACAGCTGCTATTAGAGGACAAGCATTTTGCCTCCTCATCCCCAGGAAGTAGTAAGATCCTGGGTGCCCTGCAGGTAAACCTCCCTGCTTTTCCGTTTCCGGGTCAACTCTTCCTCCTCTGAAGGCCACTTCCTGCGCCCCCAGTGCAGGGAGGGTTGAGTTAGAAACAGATTAGGTTCCCCAGCCTCACCTCTCCCAAATCTTCAGGTTGTCTAAGGGGAAAGGAGGAAAATAAAAAGCAAAAACAAACAAAAAAACCCCCACTGAAATAGTGGGTTTCTAGGAAAACTTCCCATTTCTTTTTAGTGTATAAAATATAGCCAGCTGTTGTTAGGCAAATGCACCAGACATGATTATTGCTCTGTTAACAGTGTTTTAAAATACACAAATAGGAAAATAGGGTGCCTTCTGGGTAGCAAGCTGGGGAAATTTGAGATTATGCTAATCAAAAGCCGTTTCACATGCATAGTAGGTAGGGGAAGCAAGGCCCAGACTTGCCGGCTTCCCTCTCTCATTGTGTTTCCCAACATGGTTTGACTCGCTTTCATTTTTCTGCTGGGCCAGGGAGAGGATGGCCAGGAGCTGTGGAGCCTGTGTGGACAGGAAGGAGTTAACGAGGCCAGGGCAGAGTATTAAGTTCCCCCACTGGCTCACCTTCCCAGAGTCCTCCTGGCCCACTGGAAGACTTCACTTACAATGGAATCGTTAGCATGAGAAAGAGAGCCTTTCTCTCCCTGGATGTAGTTCAGTGGGAACTGAAAGTGGAGGAGAAATCATGGATCTGTCTTGTGCCAGGAGATGCCAGGAGTGGCCCTGGTGGGAGAGAAAGCTCGCTTCATTGATACTTGGCAGAGAACCCCGAAGGCATTGTTGCCTGGCATGAACATCGGTTTGCAGAGCCCACCCGCCCCCACCCTGTCAATCGGACACCCCATTACAGCGCTCCTGTTTTTCTCCCTCTCTCCCTCCCATCCTTCCCCTCCCTTCATTTTTCGGTCTTCCAGTGTCTTAGGAAAGGCAGAGTTTGTCCAGTTGTGAGGTGCCATGGTCAGTTTTGATATAGGGCCACCTCACGTACAGCTGGGTGAGACCCCGCCCAGCCCTGCGCCAACCTCACCTTCTCCATGTCCGGGCCCCCTGAGAGAGTCCCG
>PVJH01037584.1:0-17844 GCA_004026705.1 Nesogale talazaci | reverse complement strand
TGGGAACTTACACCTCTAGGGTTCTCCTTTTCCTCTTTAAAAAAAAATCATTTTATTGGGGAGTCTTGCAGCTCTTATAACAATCCATACATTGTTTCAAACTTACTGGTCCAAATGTTGTCATCATCATTTTCTACACATTTGCTTTCGACTTGAGCCCTTGATATCGGTTCCTCTTTTTTCCCCTACTTCTGCCACCCTCCCGCCCTTGTGAACCCTTGATAAACTTTAAATTATCTTCCTATCTTACACTGTCTGCTGTCTCCCTTCACCCATGTTTCTGTTGCTTGTCGCCTGGAGGAGGGGCTGGGGAAAGGAGCAATGAGTCATCATTGCAGCCAGTTCTCAAGGATTATTTTGCTCCTTCTCCACCTCCTCATTTCAGTTACTCCTCTACGCCAAGTCATCTTTTAAAACAGGACTTATGAGCAGTGAGAAAAGGAGGGCTGTGTCCTTTACCCTCTCCTGCTCCCCACACTCTTCTCCAAAACAGCATCTTTGGCAAGAGGCTGAAGACGGGGTTCAACCTCCTTGGCGTGGCTTCCAGACTTCCACCTCACAGTCATGGCCATGGTGCCAGGTCAGTTCCTTGCCTTATCTCCCTAAGCACCCAGTCAAGCCTCCTCACCACCCGCCCGCCCTGCTGGTGCTCACCTTCACCTGAGGTGACCTTTTACTTTCTTGGCTGGCTTGTGGATCTTTGTTCACATCTAGAATGCCCTCTGTTCAGTGATGACATTTTTTAAAGTTACAGTGCAAAGTCCTTCATGAGTGTAACTGGTACATTCAGAAATTAATGACTCCTCCCCATCTCTTCTCGAAGTTGTGCCTCTGTGGGGATGAATAAAAGCATATTTTTGTTCATTGACTTGTTCATTATGCTTTCTCCCTTTCAATTCCAAATCATAGTGACTCTAGTGAACAGAGCAGAAAGTAGCCCTTGCAAGCAACTGGCTAAGATATGGCTAGTCTTTACTTGTAAGCAACGAAAAAGAAAGGAGGAAACCAAAGTCTTCAGAGAAGAATCTGGTATCCAGAGCAAGCAGTCTCTGTGTGGCACGGTCTCATCCAGCCTGAGATCCTAAGCATTGGATGGTGCCCAGCTACCAGGATTGCCTATTCTGATCAGGGACACACCAGATTTACCCTAGTAGAATAAGAAAAATATGTGGAGCAGAATGTGATCCTTAAAAACCCAAATGTACCTGGACCAATTGGGACCAGAGGAGTCCATAGGACTATCACCCTGAAATGCTCTTTCAGCCTGGAAACTCTTAGTGAAGTAACAATTTGGCT
Organism: Nesogale talazaci; assembly: GCA_004026705.1. Taxonomy (NCBI): domain Eukaryota; kingdom Metazoa; phylum Chordata; class Mammalia; order Afrosoricida; family Tenrecidae; genus Nesogale; species Nesogale talazaci. The sequence goes on along the minus strand of PVJH01037584.1, from coordinate 16,548 downwards.
CACAAAATAAGGAGTATTGGTCCTCCATGAAAGTAAAAAATATATGTGACCCCAAAGGTCAACAATTACCATCACCATCACCCTCCAAGCACTAGAAATGGAACAACCAGAATACAGTTAAAGAGAGTGTTGAGACACTGAAAAGTTACCAAATGATTTCTGTAGAAATTGTCCGTTGGGGGCTGAGCCCCGGTGGCGTAGTGGTTGTGCGCAGGACTGCCGCCCACTGGGATGGAGGTTCAATTCCAGCAGAGGCTCCACAGGAGGAAAGGCTGGGCCTCCTATTCCCACCACCAGAGGGCAGTGATGCCCCCCAAAACAAACAAACAAAAAGGTATAACTTTTGTTCTTCAACGATGCCACAAAATCAGAGAAAACATTCACAAATGTTATCTGATAAGGGATAAGGGTCAGAAAACACGTCAGCAATCATTACAACTCTACAGTAAAAGCACAGCCCAATTTAAAAATGAACAGAATCTGAATAGCCACTTCTCCATAGAAAAAATACTGGTGACCAATAAATGCATCAAAGCCTGCAGGACATTACTAGTCATCAAGGAGAGGCAAATCGACCCCCAAGTGGGAACCCAGTGGGATGGCTAGAATCAGCTCCTTTGGGAGACAGTCTGGCAGTTCCTCAAATGTCAAAAGAGTGCTACGCTCTGACTCAGCAGTTTCACTCCTAGGAACGGGCCAAAAGAAATGGAAACATGCCCACACAAAACTTCTCTGCAAATGTTTATGACAGCATAAACTCACTGCCATCAAGTCGATTCTGACTTATAAGAACCCTCCACGACAGAGCAGAACTGCTGCTTTGGATTTCTGAGACTTTAAACCAGTACAGGAGTAGACAGCCTCATCCTTCTTCCCCAAAGCTTCTAATGGGTTTGAACCACTAACTTAGGTTAGCAGTTAGATGTGCAGACCCTTATACTACCAAGGCTCCTCCCCAAAAGTACACACAATCCCCTTCCATGGACAAATGAGAGAACAAAATGTGATTCATCTGTATGCTAGAATATTACTCAGCCAGAAAAGGGGAATGAAGTTTTGATGCTTGCTACAACTCGAATGAACCATGAAAACATTATGGTCAATGAAAGAAGTAAGCCACAAAAGTCAACATATGACATGACTTCATTCCTGTGAAAGACCAGAATAGAAAATTTCATTAAGACAGAAAATAGAATAGTGTGTTGGGGATTAAACTTCCTAGCTTCAATCCTGTCCCCACAGTCCCAAACTGTTAATATTTGTGACAGCTTATTTATAAACCTCGAGGGATTTTCCTCATCCTTTCTTCCATTTTCTTTAGCTACTCTATGGTTAAGAGAAAATTTCTGTTTCTTCTGACAACCACTTTGATATTTTCTTTCTTTCCTGTCTTTTTAATGCTTTTTTGCTTTCTTCAGGAATGATGATCATGATATTCTCCCAGAGCGCATCAGGTCATTTGTCATTAGTATTCAATATGTCATATCTGCTCTTGAGATGTTCTAGAAATTCAGTCGGATAGACTCAAGACAGTATTTTTGCTCTCTTGGACTTACCTGTTTTAATGATGAAAAAATAATGAAGCCAAAGAACTGAGCAGAAAATTTCAAAGGGTAACTCAAGAAGTCAAAGTCACATATTATAATGAAATGTGCAAACATCCAGAGTTAGAAAATCAAAAGGGAAAAACATACTCAGCATATATTAAACTAAAAAAAAAAAAACTCAAGAAGAAACCCAAATCTTGAGTTGCCCTATTGAAAGATTCTCTAGGTAAACTATTGAATGATGCGAGAACGCACCCAAAAAAATAGGGAAAGAAGATAGATCACTGAACCAAAACAAACTAGCTGACATTTCACCATGTTAGGAGGCAGTGTATGAGCAAAAATCAATGGAGTTGAAGAAAAAAGTTCAAGCTGCACTGAAAGTCTTAGCCAAAAACAAGCCTTCAGGAATTGATGCAATACCCACTGAAATGTTTCAACAAGCTAATGAAGCCCTGGAAGCACGCACTCTTCCATGCCAGGATATTTGTAACACAGTTACTTAGCCAGCTAACTGAAAAAGATCCATATCTGTACAAATTCCAAAGAAAGATGACCTAACAGGGGGCTCAAAAATAGAGAAAAATGTGATTAATATTACAAGGAAAATTTTACTTAAGATCATCCAACGGTGCAGCAGTGCATGGACAAGGAGCTTCCAGAGGTTCAAACTGGATTCGGAAGAGGACATGGAGCAAGGGATATCATTGGCTCAAAGCAGATAATACCAGAAAGATGTTTACTTGTGTTCCATTGACTGTGCCAAGACATTTGACGGTGTGGTTCATAACAAATGATGGATGGCCTTGAGAAGAATAGGAATGACAGAACTCTTCATTGTGTTCCTATAGAACCTACACATGGATCAAGAGGCAGCTGTGAGAACAGAACAAGGAAATATTGCGTGGGTTAAAATCAGGAAAGGTGTGAGACAGGGTTGTGTCCTTTTACCTTAGATCTGTGGTTCTCAACCTGTGGGTTGTGATCCCTTCAGGTGTTGAATGACCTTTTCACAGAGTCACCTGATTCATAGCAGTAGAAAAATCACAGTTAGGAAGTAACAACAAAAATAATTTTATGGTTGGAGGGTCCCCACAAACTGAGGAACTGTATTAAAGGGTTGCGACATTAGGAAAGTTGAGAACCCCTGCCCTATGTCTTCAAACTGTATGCAGACCAAATCATCAGGGAAGCTGTACTATAACATGGCATCTGGATTAGAGGAAGGCTTATTAACTATCTTAGATATGCAGATGACACAAGCTTACTTGCTGAAATCAAAGAGGACTTGAAGCCCTTGCTTATGAAGATCAAGGATTACAGCCTTTAAGGATTATGACTCAATATAGAAACTATCCCTCAAGGTCTAGCTCAAGTCCTGGTGTTTTGCCACTTTACATTGCTGCAGCAACTGTATCAACCTAGCTAATTGAGGGTTTTCCTCTTTTTCACCCCCCTTCCACTCTACCAAACACGATGCCCTTTGTCAGGGACTGGTCTCTCCTGATAACACATCCTAAGGACAAGAGACAAAGTCTCACCATCCTCCTGTCTAAAGAGCATTCTGCCGAGACCACCTCCAAGATAAATGTGTTTGTTCTTCTTGCAGCCCCAGTACTTTTAATTGGTATGTTTCTTAGAACTCAATTTTAGATTAAAAATGAAAGAGCATTATTGTGTCCCCAAGTACAGTGTTTCTAAGCTCTGAGGTTCAAAGCACTGTCTTGGAAACCCAGGAAAGAGCAGTTCTACTCTGTCCTGTTAGCTCACTATGAGTCAGAATTACCCAGTAGCTGCAGGGCTGGTTTGAATTTTTATTTTCTTCAGCCCACTCTACCAATCCCTGCACATTAAAAAAAAAAAACTGCTTCTAAGGTTCCGTATCTATTTCCATTCTAACTCTTTCAGTTGCATCTTCATTGCCATTTGCTGTTATTGTTGTCTTATTTTATTTATATCATTTTATTGGGGGCACATACAAGTCAAGCACATTTGCACAATTGTTGCCATCATCAGTCTCAAAACACTTGCTTTCTACTTGAGTCCTGGGTATCAGCTCCTCATTCCCCCCCTCCCTCATGAACCCTTGATAATTTATAAATTATTATTATTTTGTCATGTCCTACACTGTCTGACATTTCCCTTTACCCACTTTCTGTTGTCCATCCCCAGAGAGGAGGTTATATGTAGATCCTTGGAATCGTTTCCCCCTTTCTACTCCACCTTCCCTCCACCCTCCCGGTATCGCCATTCTTACTATTGGTCCCGAGAGATTCATCTGCCCTGGTTTCCCTTTGTTTGCAGTCCTATGGCTTTTCCTGAGTAACAGCGGGACTTTGGCATCAGGTCACCTGAGCTCAAATTCTCCTTCCACCCTTGTCGGCTGGACACCTTGGGTATGTGGAGTACAATTCTACACCAGCATGCTTGAGGACCCCAGGAATTGAAGATCCATCGATACATCCTTCCAGATTTATCTTCACAATGGCAGGGCAGGGGACTGATGAGGGGGATTTTTGTTACCAGCCTCCTTCTGGTTATCCAGGACTCCTCAGCTAGGGTAAGACATCACCAGCAGGCTGGGAAAGAATTCTGCTTCAGGTCTCCTGAGGACCGCAGGCGCCTGCATACATACTGGACTGGGTTGGATTGCGTGCTGTTAATAGCTACCCTCGGACCTTAGGTGGGGTCCCTGTGTGGTAACACACACCCCTGTTTTGGATTGAGAAGGGACAGAGAGTGGTGGGACTGGGGGGTGCAGGGTGGAGGAGATGGGGCAGCTTGGCTCCTGTCTCAGAGGCTGTTTTCTTCCCCAGAGGAATGTGGAGGCAGGAAGTGGCTGACCGACCCATGCAGCCAGGGACACAGACTCTAGCATGTGCTCTAAAGTGGGGAACCTTGGTGGTCTTGCCCTCTTTGTGCCTCATCTGGCCCATCTGTAGCCAGGAAAACAACAGCCCGTTCACATCACGTGACAGTGAGTATTAAAGGAGGCAAACCATGCAGTATAAACAGGTCCTGGTCCAGAGTAATCTCTCAGTGAATGTCACCTTTACAACATGCATTTTGGCTGTCTCTTGGAAGCACTTGAGGATGTTCAGAGAATCACCCAGTGAGCTTCTGCTAAGAGAGAAGGAAACACTTGGGAACGGTGAATGGTGATGACGAAGCAACATGATCAATGCATTTGAGGTCACTAAACTGTACGTGGAAGATTGTAAAATGGCAAATGTTCTCATACCTATACACTTAAATACAGTCATAAAATAGGAGGGGTACATAATAAACTCTAGGTATCATATACATCTATATAATAAAAATCCCCATTTCCTGAGCTGCACCCCAAATCACTTCCACCTTAATTTCGGGGGGGGCGGGCGGGGAGGGAGACAGGCTTCACTCCGTTTTTGCAGTTCTTAGATTTCAAGGGGTTGGTGGGCAGGTAGCTGGAGCTGAGAAAGAGGCTTTAGAGAAATAGGTAGGAGTCATTCCTCACGGTTGACTTTACACGGGAATTCTTCTGACTTGGTGAGATTTTGCCATTGAAGTCTTTTGGGGGTCCTTTTGAAAGGCCTCCAAGAAGGGGAACTGTTTGCCTCGAGGGTATAGGAAACCATCTCCTCCTCCTCAAGAGAGAACAGGCTTCCTGGCTTCTGTGCAGAGGAGTGGTGCTCTCTGACTCCCCTCCACTGTCTCTGACACACTTACATTCTCCTCAGGCGAGGCCCCTTCCTGGTGAAGTTCCTGAAAACTCTTCCTGGGGATGATTTTCTAGGAACTCCATCCTTCAGGACAGCGACAACAACGATGCAGGAAGTTCACCAACCCCAGGGACTGGTGATAGTGTGAGAAACTCCCTAGCCCCAACTCACTGCCATTGAGTCACTGCTGATTCACGGTGATTCCTCCGCTGTCACGGTGACGCCACGGCTGTCACCGTTTAAGAGGGCAGAAAGCTCCGTCTTTCTGACTTTCTCCGCAGGAGCTGCTGGCGCTCTCAGACTGCCGACCATGAAGCCTGCAGCCCAATCAGTAGCCACTAGACCGCTGGGGCTCCTAAGAGAATAGCAATCTCCTCTGGAAGAAAGAATCATAATTAAGCGCCGTTTATCCCAAAGGAGCCCCAGGAGTGCTATGGGTCAGGCACTGGACTGCTAACTTTAGGTGGGCAGTTCAACCCCGCCCCGCCACTCCTCAGAAGAAAGAGGAGTCTGGCTGTTCCAGTCAACATTTAGTCTTGAAACCATGCTTAGATAGAGTTTCTAGAGTAGAAACAAACTTGAGGACAGTGGGATTTTAAACATGGTTTTTAAACATGATTTGATAGTTGGGAATTTATTTATGGTAAGTCTTTTCCTAAACTCATGGAAAGATAAATGATCTAAAATTGTGTATGGATAAAGAGGCGGCTGCTTTAAAATTAGCCCGTGAGAGACTATATCACAGAAATTGACTTTTTGTGAGTTATGTAAAAGGAGATTTTGTCTCCCCTGGTTATTTCAATATAATTTTTGGGACAGTTCTTCCCTGGTGGACTTGTGTGTGTGTGTACATGTGTGTGTGTTATTTTGTTGAACATTGTATTCCTTTAAACTTTAAAAAAAAAACTTTGAAACTGTGGGTTCCTTTAAAATGCTCCAATCCTTTCTATTTCTGCATATTTACATGTTTCCTCATTCTTTTTTATGCTTTTTTTGTGGGCGTCACTGCCCTCTGGTGGTGGTGGGAGCTTCCCAGCCTTGCCCCTGGAGAGCCACCGCTGGATTTGAACCACCAACCCCGTGGGCTGCAGTCCCGCACTCAGCCACTATGCCACCGGGGCTCAGCCCCCATGTTTCTCATTCTTATTGAAGCTCATTGTCCCCATCTTTACAAAGAATTAATTTTTAAATGTTTATTTAATCAAATTTCATGTTTAATTTATCTATTTTAACAGTGTACTCTGATCTGAGTGAAAGTTCATGAGATAAATTGATTTTCTGTTTGACAATTCAGACACATCATGTTCTGCAGCATTGATGGCCGTCTCTACAATGGAACAGCACTCTTCCAACTTCCTGTTGGTGTTAGATTTCCACCCACCCTTCTTCCCTTCTTCCTGCTTTCTGAGCTAGAACTCTGGGCAAATGCTTCCTTGGGGATTTCAAGGGGTAGATTTCCCTGGTGTGACTATTCACTATATAGGCCCACCTCTTGTTTGGAGGAGTTGAATTTATGGGAGCGTGACAGGTAGGTTTATTGTGCCAACCTGGCCAATGAACACATGTGGGATTAATTGAAGGGCAGTTTAATTGAAGGGTGGAGAGATAAATAACTCTGCCAGCCTCCACTTTCTTGTCGTTTGCTCTTTTATGATCAGAGCAGTGTGAGGCTGCCTTAGCTGGTCCTCTGCCTCAACTTGTGAGCTACACTCCTGTGGGACACCCAACCTGTGGACTGTGTCGCTATAGTTTGAGGTTCCTTCAAGATCAGCTTCGCCACACTGCTGGTGTGTACATCACTTGAGCTGGAAACTGTCCGACCCTGTCATCTGGCTGCCTGTTGATGACCTGCCCTGCTGTTTGCTGCCTGTGGCTGCTCTACAAAAGATTGCTCTACAAAAGATTCAGCCATCCGCTTTCTTGACTTGCATCTTGCAACCCTCAATACTTGGAGGACTGCCAGTGTATTAACTGTCCCACCACGGAAGTGAGTTCCACTAAGCCATTTGTACTACTTTATAGACTAATTAGGTGCTTACTTCTTATATTGTTCTATCTATCTATCTATCTATCTATCTATCTATCTATCTATCTATCTATCTATCTATCTATCTATCATCAAATCATGTGTCCTGGTCTTTTTTCTCTAGAGTAGTGGTTCGCAACCTGTGGGTTGTGACTGCTTTGGGGTCAAATAACCCCCTCACAGGGCTCTCCCATTTCATAACAGTAGCAAAATTACACTTATGAAGTAGCAACGAAAATAATTTTATGGGGCTGAGCCCCGGTGGCGTAGTGGTTGTGCACAGGACTACGGCCCACTGGGATGGAGGTGCAATTCCAGCTCCACAGGAGCAAAGGCTGGACTTCTTACTCACACCACCAGAGGGCACTGATGCCAAAAAAAAAAAAAACCAAAACCAAAACCAAACAAAACAAAAAGAAAATAATGTTATGGTTGGGGGTCAGCACAACATGAGAAACTGTATTAAAGGGTCATGGCATTAGGAAGAGCGAGCACCACTGCTCTAGAGAACCCTGTCTAACACAGCGAGTAACTTCAGTTCCACACCTGAAGATTAGCCAGCAGTCATCGCCTTGATCTCCGTCCAACGAGTAGGCCTGGTATGGTTTTCATGATTTGCTTCCAGTTTTTTCCTGATCTACCTAGAACCTTATATTGCGATCCCTTTCACAGGGGTCAGCAGTGCTAGCTGAGATCATCTGGTTCTCCTAAGTCCCAATGTTGTAGAGGCTGAGGTTCTCCTCCTTTGGACTAATGGCTTCCCCGTTGTGGTAGTCATGGACTCTTGTGTCAATTTCAGGATTTGGAGTGGAGGGGTGGAGTCTAGCTTGTCAGTATGGAGATAGCCAATGAGACCTCTGTGTGGCCATGGCTTTCTCCTAAGAATTCTGGGAAATCTCATGGTATTTCCCAACTGGAGGGGAGAGAAAAGACTCAGTCCTTGAGAGACATTGCAGCTGATAAGACAAGATGGCAGCATGCTGATCCTGAGTCCTGGAAACTGGAGGAGCCGGAGGAGAAGCCACATGGGCTTACCCCGATAGAATCAGACCTCAGAAGCTGGAAAAACCATATAGAGATCCCTACCAGCGCTGAAATGCTTCTACTACCACTGGATACACCAGACTCTGCATCCACTGGCGTGTGATTGTCCTGTTGTCATTGCACATGCTTCATGAGTCTGAAGAAGACTTTATAGACTGGTATCGGACATATGGACTAATATTGGACTTATGACCTTGGACTGGACTGGGTTGGGATGCTTTCTCAATGTTCCATTCCTCTTGTATCTGAACCCCTACCTTATAAACATGTGCATGTTTTTTTTAAATTTGTTTCTCTAGTCTACCCGAACTAACACACTTGTGTTCAATTGTCTTTACTCTTCTTTGCTCCAAAAAGAGACAAGTAGTTACACCTTACATGGCTGCTTGCATACGCTTAAGACTCACTAAAGTAGAATTTAGAACATTGGCTTTGTGGACTACATCATGCCAGTTGATCTGATGTCCCCATGTGAATGATACACACACACACATATGTATTTTGACAGAAAATTCAAGATATGGTTTACTGGTGACCCATCCATCAGGCCACAATCATGGGCATTGGTGTATATGAGGGGATCATGATGAGGGCAGGGCAGGGCTTCTCATGGTAGGGCCTTACTGTTGTCAGAAACTTTTGTGACACGGCGCACTCAATGCAGATATAGGGAATTCCCCTCTGCCACAGGCAAAATGCTCACCTTAGCAACTTCAGAAGGGTGCACAGAATGAACAAATTTTGTCAAAGCTGGAATCAAGCAACTTTGCATTTTAATCATCATCTGCAACTCCCTGTCCTCCTCAACCTTCCCTTTCCATTCAGAGAAGAATGTGATCTAGGGCATGAGATTGACACAAGATTCTAGGTACTTCTCCACCACCATCCTGGTCATCTTGGTGATCTTCTCACTGGGGAAGATGGCAAAGATGGCAGCGAGCCATGGACATGTCTGGAGCCTTAAGCCAATGGAGGCTGGGACAGAAGACATCCCGAGTCCACAATTAACAGGGCTTTAACTCTTCCTTCCCCACTCCCACCCCCACTATCATGACTCTAATTCTACCTTACAAATCTGGCTAGACCAGAGCATGTACATAGATACAAATGAGAGCTGGAAACAAGGGAATACAAGTCACATAAACTCCTCGGGACCAATATTGAGAGTATCCATACCATGAAGGTAAGAGAAAAGTGAGGGGAGAAAAGGGGAACCAATCACAATAACTTACTATACCCATTCCAGGGGAATGGACAACAGACAAGGGAGTAAAGGGAGATGTTGGAAAGGGCAAGAAATGAAAAAAATAATAACAATTTATCAAGGATCCAAGAGGGAGGGAGAGAAGGAGAGAAGGGAGGGAGGGAGGGAGGGAGGGAAGGGGGTGAAATAAGGAGCTAATACCAAGAGCTCAAATAAAGAGAAAATGCTTTGTGAATGATGATGGCAACAAATGTACAAATGTGCTTGACACAATGGGTGCATATTGGATTGTGATAAGAGTTGTGGGAGCTCCCAATAAAATGATTTTTTTTAAAAAAGAAAGAAAATTGGAGCTCTTACAAATCACCTTTGAGTCAAACAACAACCTAGATAAACTAATAAAACCATTTGTCTTGGGCCTTGTGTTCTCTTGAAGAATTCAGTTTCTGCAAACAGATGCCAAGGTAAATCAGTAATTGTAATTGGTCTTCAAAATAATGCTATATGAATTGCTTCCTGACCACAAAGTTTTGTCAGTTCTGTTTCCACTCCTTTTCTCATGGCAATACAGGTAAAGTCTATAAGTATTTGTGCTTCTCTTCATGTTCATAACAGTTTGACTTTCTAGTCAAGTGGTTCTCAACCTGTGGGTTGTGACCCCTTTGGCGGCCCAACAACCATTTCACAGGGGTTGCCTAAGACCATCAAAAACCATAGATTTCCGATGGTCTTAGGAATTGAGACACTGCTCTTCTATCCATACCCAGGAGAATCCGCCCACATGCAAATATACCCACATACAAATACATGACTACTTTGTGTGATGACATCATAGTGCCAACCCAATCACATATGCCCCATACAAATACAGGTGTATGTGACAGGGTTGGACCATAATGTACTTATGCAGACGAGTCACACATGCATGGAGAATAGCTACTGTGTAGAAAGCAGCTGCTGTATTGATAAAAGCAGCTACTCTGTTAAAAGCAGCTACTCTGTTGAAAGCAGCAGTATTAAAAGTAAAATGAAACTTAATGAATTATAATTACTGTATAAATGTAAAATCATGTACTGTAAAATCATCAACTACTGCAAAAAAATATCTGTGCCATAGGAATGCAATCTGGATGCTGATTGGTCTTTGTAGATTCAGCTGTGGTTGATGTGAATACTGCCCCCTTGTGATAGTAACAGGAATGTAATAAGAACAACACAGAAAGGTAAATCATAGGAAATATTCATCATCTGTACTGACTCAACTATGCCATGTATCATCTTTTGTATTATTAAAGCGATTGTTACATATTATTTTCATTAGCAAACCATCCCATGGCAATGGATTGTGTGGAGAAGAACATTAAGAAAAGAAAATATGTGAGGATTTTTGTTTGTTTTTTGGGGGTGTTTTTTTGGAGGGGGGCATCACTGGGAGTAGGAGGTGGGAGTAGGAGTCCCTGCCCCACTGCTGGAATTGAACCTCCATCCCAGTGGGCCGCAGTCCCACGCACAACCACTACACCACCGGGGCTCAGCCTGAGGATTTTTTTTTACAGTATGGTTTTGCCTCAATAATTATAGCATAAATTGAGAAACTGCAATGTGTTATTTGTTGTGAAGCTCTATCAGCTGAATCTATGAAGCTGAACAAACTAAAATGCCATTTTATGTTATTATTTTAATAGCAAGCATCTGAGTTTTGCCGACAAGGATACCAACTTTTGTAGAAGCAAAGCTGAGGGACTCAAGAAAGCCAGACTTGACACTGGTGGCACCACAAACAAAATGTAGCAGCCACTGACGCTGCATATTTGGTGGTGGCACTCAGAATTTCCAGAGCTATGAAACTCCACATCAGCGCTGAGGATTTACCATTGCCAGTAGCCAAAGACATTGTTCAAGTTATGATCAGAGGCGAATTTGCTATGAAATTGAGTGCAATTTCCTTATCTAACAACACTGTCCGCAGAAGAATAGATGACATGTCTGCTGATGTTCTTGATCAAGTAATGCAGTCAACTAAATCTGCTCCACTTTCAATATTTAGCATCCAGCTTGGTGAATCTATGGATGTTGCAAACTATTCACAGTCACTGGTTTACACGAGGTATATTAGTGATGGCGACTTTAAAGATGAGTTTCTTTTTTGCAAACCTATTGAAACAACTACTTGACACGGTTCATTTCTGAAAAAGCATAAGATCTCTTGGGAAAAGGTTTGTAGTGTTTGCACAGATTGTGCTCCAGTTATGCTTGAATGTCGATCTCGAGTTCCATATTTGGTATTAAATGAATCACTGAAAACCATTGGAACTCACTATGATTCATCGATAAATATTAGCAATGAAAACACTGCCACAAAAGTTACAAGAAGTAATGAAAAGTGTCATAAGTTGTGTCAATTTTGTAAAGGCAAGCACTTTAAACAGTCAACTGTTTTCACAGCTGTGTAACGAGTTAGATGCGCTAAATAATGCTCTGCTATTTCACACTGAAGTGAGATGGTAGTTGAGAGGAAAAGTTTTAAAGTGTATTTTTGAGCTTTGTGATGAACTCAAAACATTTTTAAAACAGAAAGCAAAACTGCAGTGTGCAGAACTTTTCAACAATAAAAGTGAACTGCAGAAAATAGCTTACTTGGTTGACATTTTTGCTATCTTGAATGAGCTAAATTTATCACTGCAAGGACCAAAGGCACCATGCCTCAATATCTGAAAAGATCTGATCATTACAAATTAAACTAACTTTGGCAAAAAAAAAAAAATTGGATGAAAATAAAATTTACATGCTGCCTACTTTATCTGCTTTCTTTGAAGAACATGACATCGAACCAGACAAAAGGATCATGATGATAGTATCTGTGAAGAAAAACACTTACTCATGCTTGCAGACAAAATTTCATTGCACTTTCTTTTTTTTTTTTCATTGCACTTTCTAAATCTACCTGGCACCCCATTTGCGCTTGCCAGAAGCCCATTCACAGTCAAAGTTGAAGATATTCCTGAGATAGCTCAAGAGGAGTTCATTGAACTTACTTACAGCAATGCAGTGAGAACTGATTTCTCTACATTGCCAGTTACAAAATTCTGCATCATTTGTGGTCATATCCTATACTTTCTGAGATTGTGTTGTGCCTTCTTCCATTTCTGATAACATATCTTTATGAAACAGGATTTACCCTCTTGTTGGTTATCAAGTCTAAATACAGAAGTAGACTTGTGTAAGATGATCTTCCTTGTACTCTTGTAAAGACTGCCCCCAAAATGTCTGATCTGGTGAGAAAGAAGTTATCTCAACCTTCACACTGAAGTTGGCTTTTTATGCATACGGTTGCAAAATGTAGCAATCCAGTTTACTGTTGCTATATTAAGAATGTTACCCATGTTACACCATGCTTCAAGGCAAAATTTCATTTATTTGTCATTAGAAATAAATATTTCACAATGTATAATTACATATTATTTTTGTGATTAATTACTCTGCTTTAATTATGTTCAATTTGTAACAGTGAAAATATATCCTGCATCTCAGATATTTATATTACAAATAACAACAGTATCAATGAAAGTAATTATATGATCGGGGTCACCGCAACATGAGGAGCTGTATTAAAGTGTCTTAATATTAAGAAGTTTGGGAACCACTGCTCTAGTGGAAATGTTACCCGTTTTCAAATTGTGTATTGAATATACCTCAGTCCGTTTATTTTATTAGCTTCCTATCACTTTGGTTTAGCACTTATATCATATTTAATGGAAATTTCTTCCAGCTATGAATTGTCATCCTGAATACAGTTTTGTTTGTTTTGGTTTTGGTTTTTTTGTGACATCACTGCCCTAGTGGGAGTAGGAGGTCCAGGCTTGCTCCTGGAGAGCTGCTGCTGGATTTGAACCATCAGCCCTGTGGGCTGCAGTCCTGCACACAACTACTATGTCACCCGGGCTCAGCCCCTGAATACAGTTTTGGTGCACTGTAAAATATTGATATATTTTTTATCCTTATTTTCTCACGAGTTATGGTCTTGATTTTTATTACATTAAATTAACAATATAATTATATCTCTCCATATAGAAGGATATAGCATTAATTATGTATATAAATATTATGCCTTTGTGTACATAAAGATGTTATTTCTTTCTATAGCTATATAGAATATTTTTCTATACAGAGAGATAAATAGACTGTCCTATATGTCTATGTGTAGATACATATACAAAGAATATTTTTCTATATGTAAATGCAAGATCAACACCAGAGGGGAGTGATGCCCCACCCCCCAAAACAACACGGTTTAAATGCAAGATCAATTTTAAAATATTGCTGCAAAAGAACAGACATCTTTATTAAACAAAAAGATCAAAATATGTAGCTACTGTTTCTCAACATATCCCCCATCTAGATCTGTACACTTTTTTGTGGCAAAGATATTTATTCTTTTTGGGGGGCATCACTGCCCTCTGGGAGGAGTAGGAGGCCCAGTCTTGCACCTGAAGAGCTGCTGCTGGATTTGAACTGCCAACCCAGTGGGCCGCAGTCCTGCACACAACCACTACGTCACCGGGGCTCAGCCCCTTATTCTTTTTTTATCATTAAAAAATCAACTTGGGGCTGAGCCCCCGTGGCGTAGTGGTTGTGTGCGGGACTGCGGCCCACTGGGACGGAGGTTCAATTCCAGCGGTGGGGCTGGGCCTCCTACTCCCACCGCCGGAGAGCAGTGATGCCCCCCCCAAAATAAATCAACTTAGCTGAGTCCCAGTGGTGTAGTGGTTGTGCACGGGACTGCGGCCCACTGGGATGGAGGTTCAATTCCAGCTCCACTGGAGCAAAGGCTGGGCCTCCTACTCCCACCACCAGAGGGCAGGGATGCCAAAAAAAATCAACTTATTGGTGCTCTTGCAACTTTTGTGTGTGTGTGTGTGTCTGTCTGTGTGTGTGTGCGCGTGTGTGTGGCATCACTGCCCGGGTGGGAGTAGGAAGCCCAGTCTTGTTCCTGGAGAGCTGCTGGATTTGAACCGTCAGCCCTGTGGGCCAGAATGCCACACACAACCACTAGACCACCAGGGCTCAGTCTGTTCTTGCAACTCTTTTTGTTTTTTGTTCTTGTAACACTTATAACAATCCATGCATCAATTTAATCAAGCATATTGGTACATAAGTTGCCATCACTATTTTCTTAAGATTTACTTTCTTTTTTTCCCCCAATGATTTTATTGGACTCTTACAGCTCTTATAATGTTCCATACATCATTTGTATCAAGCGTATTTGTACACATGTTGCCATCTTCCTTTCCAAATATTTTCTACTTGAGCCCTTGGTATAAGCTTCTCATTCCCTCTCCCTTTTTTTTAAATGAATCATTTTATTGGGGATAAACATTTAATTTCTATTGAGCCCTTGATATCAACTCCTCTTTTTTTCCTCCCCACCCTACCCTTGTGAAACCTTGATAAATTACAAATTATTATTATTTTCATGTCTTACACCAACTACTGTCTCTGGACAGGGTGTCTCTGGATCCAGGGTGTGGTACCCCATCAGACCCTACCAGAAAACACTCATAAAGGTCAACAAACAGACCTATAACTATTTATAGGCTTTTTTATTGTTGAATTTTGTTGTTGTTTGTTTTTCTTTTCTTATTTTGTTTTGCTTTATCATTTTTGTGCTTATAACTGTCTCTGCATGTCTAGCTAGATAAGAGGAGGAGAAAACAATAGGACTGACAGTTCCGGGAGGGATATGGGAGAGTGGGAGGAGGGGGAAAGGAAGGGGTGCCAATGAATCCAGAGACAAGGGAACAAGTGGTCAAAAGTCAATGGTAAGGAGGGTATAGGGCTTAATCAAGGGCAATGTAGCTGAGAGGAATTACTGAAAACTGAATGAAGGCCTAGCATGATAGTGGGACAAGAGAAAAGTACAAGGAAGTAGAGGAAAGAACTAAGAGGCAAAGGGCATTTATAGAGATCTAAGTACAGACATGTGCATATGTAAATATATTTATATATAATGATAAGGATATATCTATGTACATATATTTATATGTTAAATATTAAGACAGTCGACAGACATTGAACCTCCACTCAAATACTCCCTCAAGGCAAAAACACTTTGTTCTAATAACCTGGCATTCTGTGATGCTCATCTTCCCTAACACAATCACTGAAGATAAAATGGCTGCAAAAGCAAATGTGGTGAAGAAAGCTGATGTTGCCCAGCTAGCATCTGGGGTCTTAAGGACTTGAAGATAAACCAGTGGCCATCTAGCTGAGAAGCAAAAAAGCCCACGTGGAAGAAGCACATCAGCTTGTGTGATAAAAACCCAGAACAGAAAAAAATCAAATAGATGAATGAAAGGGAGTATGGAGTGAAGACTCAAAGTCCATCTGAAGGCAATTAGAAATCCCCTAACAGAAGAGTCACAAGAAAGACACAAGCCAATCAGGGTGCAGTATAGTACCTACAAAACTTAGAACTTTCCTCTATATCGTCAATGCTTCCTGCCCCCACCCCCACTATCACGATCCCAAATCTACCTTAAAAATCTGGCTAAACCAGAGGCACAGATAGGAACCAGAAACACAGAGAATCCAGGACAGATGATCCCTTCAGGACCTGTGGTGAGAGTAGCGATACCAGGAGGGTGGAGGGAATGTGGAGTAGAAATGGGGAACCTAAAAAAAAAAAAAGGAAAGAAATGGGAAACCAAATTATGAGGATCTACACATAACCTCTTCCCTGGGGTGTGGACAACAGGGAAGTGGGTGAAGGGAGACAACAGACAGTGACAAAGTGACAGATTATGACAAAGTAATAATAAGTTATAAATTATCAAGGGTTCATAAAGGAGGAGGAAGCAGGGAGGGGGAAAAATGAGGGGCTGATACCAAAGGCTTAAGTAGAAAGCAAATGTTTTGAGAATGATGAGGGCAAAAAATGTACAAATGTGCTTGACATACAGTGTATGTATGTATGTATGGTGATAAGAATTGTACAAGCTCCCCAATAGAATGACTAAATAAAAAATG